>QJNV01000902.1:0-74798 GCA_004155935.1 Monosporascus sp. GIB2 | reverse complement strand
CAAACCTTGATATAATGCGTACATTTGTTCCAGAGCTATATATACGGTTAGCGACAAAGCATACGGTCGATTTAAATCAAATGGATATGTTGTGGTTGAGTTATTTGGATTTGTTGTTACGGAGTGCCAAAAAGTCCCTCGCTCATATGTGTGGTACGTTAAATATATTTTAATTATAAAATAATAAATCATTGCAATAACAAAATATAAAGTAATATTTCTCTATTATAATAGAAAATAGTAATAAAATCTAAGCTTAGAAATTAATAACTTAAATATTAGTAATTTATTTTTTATACTCTTATTGCATTTATTTTAATTTTTTATATTTTTTAATACTAATAATAATAATGTCTATCATCATAAAAACTTTATAAAAGATGATTTTAATAGTAATAATTTTACTATATCCTTTGTACTCTTTATTTTTATTAATTTTAACTTTTAGACATATCTTACTTTTTTATATTAAAATATATTTATTAATTATATACTAAAAGTCTAATATAATTTAATATTATATATATTACTATACGATTATCTCTATTTTTAATAATATATATAAAATTATTATTATAATTAATAATATTAAATTCGAATTTATAAAAACGATATTTATCTTCTTCGATTTTAGTTACGTTTTTTCCTAGTTAAAGATTTTAATTATATTTATACCGATCGTTTTTCTATTAACTTTTACTACCCTGTTATTTCTTTATTTATTAAAACTTCTACTAATATTATTAAAACGATTATAAAAAGACGTTATTCATAAAAATAAATTAGAAATTACTATAATAATTTAGTAATAAATTAAGACAAGGAGTACTTTTTAAGTCTATATATTATAGACTATCTTAATTAAAAGTTTCAAAAGAGAGAAAATTATTAGACATTATTATATATTACGAAAAGCTACATATAAAGGTTATTAGACTAGTATTTTATATACTATCGTCGGCTTATTAGAGATGCTAGAACCTTCGACGACACGTATATTATCGAGTATCTTGCTCGACAGCTAGTTAGCACTATATAGCTACTTTATACTAACCTCATAACACTAATAAAAATAATCTAAGCGGTGATTTTTTATTAAAAAATAGCTTTAATTTTTTTTATCTAAAACGCGTTCTTAAAAAAACTTAGTTACTTTAATAAAAAGTAATACTTTTTTAATAAATGATAAAAAGTTAAAAATATATATATTTAAAATAAGAAATCTTTATTATAAAAAGGAAAGACGTTTTAATAAAAAATTAAGAATAAATAGTTATAATTAAAAATATTTAAAGTAATTCTTATAAAAATATTCAAAAAAACAATTTCAGCGTTTATAAACTTAAACATAATACGCGTACTTATAAAAAAGCTATAAATATAACTAATAAAAACGAATCAGACAAATTAGAATTAATATATAGCATTATAGTTACTTAATTTAAATTTATTAATACGAGATGCTAAAAAAGGACGATTAGCTTATATAGTATTTTAATATAACGTAGTAAAATATTTATTACTATAAAACATGATTTCTTTTTTATATATTTCACTATAGCTCTTTTTAAAAGTTTATTTATTAAGTAATTAAGAAAGAAAGAAAGCATAATATTATCTAAACCCTTATATTAATAACTTTCTTAATTATTGAAATTTTATAAATTACGAGGTTATTGAAAAGTAATATTATTACTATTATAAATATTATATTTAAAATTTTATATTTAATGTTCTTTAATATAAAAAGTTATTTATTTACCTTATATAGTTTTATATAACTTTAAATATTTATCGTTTTATAATTTATATAAATAAGCTTCACAGTATTAGGAAGATCTATAAATTTCGTTTTAAAGAGATAACTTTATTTATAAAAAAATTATAAAATAATAAGAATGTATTTTTAACTAATAAAGTTTAATTAATAGTATTACTTATTATTAATAATATTATATCCGTTATATAATTAAAAAGTATTATCTAAATCATATTAAAAAGAAGTTATAAAAAATAGAGTTAAATATTTTTAAAAGGGTTTCTAACGTAATAGGTAAAAGCTTTAAAAAAATTTAAAAAAAATTTAAAAATTTATTTACTTAAGAACGTAGCATAAATATATATTATCTTTAAATAACTAAATATACTATTATAATATATTAATAGTAAAATAATTTCTTTAGATATAAAATCTCGCTTTTATTCTCAGTGTAAAAATTACTATAAAATCGACTTTTATTATATCAAAGTTATAATTTAGAATTCGATTTTATTAAGTTTAATTTTTTTAAATAGTAAAAATTATCGAGAGAGTTATCTCGAAAATAATTATAAATAATCAAATATTAAATATATTATATACTATTATATTAATTTATATATTTTATATAAATTATTATACGATACAATTTATAAGATAAATACTATACCTAGTATTTTGGAATAAGATAACTAATTGATAGTTTTCACGATTTAGAATAGATTGTATACCTTAGTCATATAAAGTCTCACTCTCTGCTGAGGCCCCGTAAGCACGCAATTTCTCGACTGATGTCGGCTTAAGAGGCTTACATTATTAGCTTTTTATATTATATTAATATTAAAGCCGCATTACTCTTAATACTATATATATATAATTAATTAAAAATAAATTATTATATTATTTAAAGTAGTATTCTTTTTTTAACTTTATTAATTTATATTATATTTAGGTTAGTAATATTTAGTTATAAATGGATTAAATAAATAGGGAATACCTAACTAGGGATATTTAACTTACCCCTACGACGTAGTAGGTAAAAATACGGCGGTTGTCCTGACTGTTTTGATGGATTTAAATAATGCTAACCTAGAAGCGGAAGTGGAACTAAATTCGCGGCCTCTGTCGGATTTACTAGCCAGAAACCCCCCAGACCATTGGTCACTCATGCTAGTTGGCTGACCTTGGCAGCTTTGATACCGTAACAGCTGGTCTCCACGAATGCCAGGTGGTCAGCAGTAGAAGACCTGCCTTACCTATATACCTACCATACATACATGTAGGTAGGCTATCATACATATCCAAGTGCCCACCTTCAATGTCTGGGCTCTCCGGTGATAATGCATATACGTAATTACTCACCTCCAGGGCAATACAAACCCTCCATGCCAAGGTAACCACGCAGAATTACGTTCCTGCGGTTGCAGGAAGATAAGGCCAGTCTGTACGAGATCTATACTCACGTTTAATTACCAGGAGGCTTGCTGATCAGCGCTTGCTAATAGTTTGCCCAGGAATACCATAGCGAAAGCGGATCGAAAGATCGACCGAGCAGCTTACGAAACGCGCATTCTGCTCATGCAACCTTACGTTCACACGAACTCTACAATATTAGCTATGAGGAAGAGGCGTGCCAACTGTGGAAACAGGCATATGGCCACCGTCAGTCAAATAATGTGATGTCCCTGTTGGGGCCTCCCTTCTTTCCTCGTGTCTATATATATATATATGTGTGTGTGTGTGTGTGTGTGTGTGTGCATCTGTACTTACATACAGCCGTACTACAACCCTAGTACTTTATATGTACATGCAGTACCTGCCTACCTAGGTGGGTAAGTATGGGTAGTCATGTCTGGTAGTTCTGCTCTCCTTCAAACGGTACCTGAGTCTAATTAATGCGCCTCCGGAGGAAAAAAAGGGGGGGTTCTTCCAGAGCATCGGTCTATTCACATGCATACCTAGGAGCAGTTCGCTAACATGCATACCTGTACATACAGAGCGTTATAGGTCAACTTCACCAGCGGTCACCCGTTTAGGAGATGTGTGATACATTACCATACTTTACACTGGACACAAGGGACACATAAAACAGGCGGCCAAGGAATGATTCATGGACCTGTCGGCAGTACATCCATATATGCATATATACATACCTCGCAGTTCTTCTAACTATTCGATCCCCGACAACGTTCATTCAAGACACATGGCTTTGACGCGTGTCCTTCCGGAAGTCGATGTGTAGGCCTACATATATTTCTTGGTTGCGGAACTCCGCTACAGATTTATTGGTCAGGTCAGGGCTTGGCAGGACTCCGGCCGGAGCACGCCCACTTTTTTGTTCACCGGCCGGCTCCTGAGACGGTTTTGCTGCCTTGTCATCCATCTTCAATGACCCTATGAAGCAAGGAAAGTCTTGTATGTTCACTTGGGGACGTCTCTGAGGCGCATTCCGCCTTTCTCTTGGAGGTTAGTTAGAAAGCCGCTCCCATCTACTCCAACACGCCAAAGCACTATAAGCCCATAACCCGGCGATAGCCTAGGTATTTCTCGAGCCCCGGCGCCGGAAATGGGCGCCTTGTGAGATGGACATGTCCTCCGCGCACATTCCTATCTCGCGTAAGCTTCATTCCGTTTATGTGCTAGGTACCTAACGCATCTTACTGGGCTCTGGCTCCTTGTGTGGTAAAACTGGTTTGGAGAGGGATCCGGCAGGCTCTCACCACTTGCCACTCGGAAGCCCCGACAATGCACCAAGGCGTTACCATCATACCTTAGCTACATGCTAGGGGCGACGCCTTCCTTCAGATTTACGGCGTCAAAACGTATGCTCGCCCTGCCCGGTTCGACCATGGATGAAATTAGGGTTTCTGTCATGGAGTTACAGTCAAGCCAGAGTCGTCAGTATCCTGAGTTGGCGATGGGCCTCCTTCGCCACATCATCCCTGGTTTTCAACCGCTGCAAGCCGCCTAGAATCACTCGACTGAATCAGCCCTGCTTACACGGGGTGGTCCTTTAGTACTCCACTTTCGTGCCCTGGCTGCCGAGGATGTAGTATCTGCTGCATTATTCAGAATACGCTGGTGCCCAGCAGGGTCTGACCCACTACATCATCGTCAGTCCCTTCCGAAGGGTCTGCTACGCGGCAGGGCAGCTACCCAAAGTCCCCCACCCATGTCGAAACCCGGAGGCCACTTGTCCACCCGGTTACGGCATCCGGGTGAACGAAAAAGAAAAAAGACCAAGAATGGTGTCTGAAAACCATTGTTACGGGTGGCTAGGTTGGAAGAAGCCCGTATGCTTTATTCGTTCCTGTGGCGGCACGCACCAGCCGCCTTCTCGGACGATACGCACAACTCAAAATCCGGTTCCTCAGATGGCCCACATGACAACCTTTATCCATCATAGGCACAGCTTGAATAGACGCCATCGCTGCCCAGCACAATGCCCATTGTTCCCATTTGTACGCGGAGACTACAGCGACTGTTTCTGGAATAGTGGCATTGTCCTATTCCTGCAGCGCGTGTGGAGTTATGTAAGCCTGACCTTATGTGGATATAATCAAACACTTGGCAGTTCCGGAGAGCGCGTCCTAGGCAGATCAACCGGGTGCATTCTCCCAATGCAAACCATGGCGACAGCGAATTAAGTTACCCGTTTGGATCGTGAAAGTACCCTCTTCAGGAGGCGAAGGAACGTGCAGGCCACACACAAGACATTCTCCTCTAATACCCGCTTACGGCCACGTCATGGTTCCAAAGTTAAAAAGCGCGTGGAAGAGTGTACTACTTCAACTAACGGGTTCGGCGATGGTCTCGTGCTTATTTCAGGGTCTCTACGATGATTAGCTTGATCCCATGTCGCCTCAAGTTGACATGTCAGGGAGACACTTCGATACCAGGCTATCGGTGTCCACACGGGAACAGCCGCCCTGGGGGATTCGCCTCCAATCAGGATCGGAGAGTTAGTCCCAAGCGACTGGTCCTGCGTCATAGCTTACCCGGCAAGGCCGGGTAAATTCTCCCCCGACACCGAGCCAGGCTACTCCAGACCCCGCCCTCACCGCCCATGCATGTCAAGACAGCCACGTTGAAGGCCAAACCGACAAGAAGCTAGTATCTCATGGAACCCCGTATTCCGATTCGCAGACTTACGCAGTGGGTTCGTATCCTAAGTATGCTTTGAAGACCGAGTCCGGTGACCGGTAGTTCCCACGCCCCGCCGTATCCTCTTTTGAGCTCATTCACTAAAACGCGCTTGGTACTATCCCCGAATTAGTGGTGGGTGGCGGCCTACTATAGGCCTTGATGTTCTTTTATTGTTGCAACTATAGGTGGGTGGCCCCAGGATCCTAATCCGGAGTACGTTAGCTCGAGACAGGACCGGACCGGCCGCGCTTGCCATACAAGGTGGTGGACCAAAAAATATTGATAGTGCCCCAGACCCACAACACACCCATTGACACTATCAATTATTTCGTCCATCACCTTGCCATAGTCGTTCAAGTGATTTCATTAAGCCGTGTCATTATCATAAAGCCCCAACCATGATCATCCATCACCCCTTGCTCTAAGCCATATCCCTGCTGGCCTTAACATGGACGAGAAACTTGCCAAGTGGCCATTATTTCCAACCAAGTTAATCGGCTGAAAGGAGAATAAGGACGAGAGTAGGTCAATGGGAACCAAGATCGTCCTTCGAAGGAAACCATGTCAAACACCAGTGACAGAAAAACCCTGAACCCGGACCAGAAACCATGACATAGCAGCCTAATAGCCAGACAGTGAACAAAACGCTGGTACGGGCAACACAGCAATACACAACAAACTCGAACATCCCGTAGGAAATCCCCTGATGTGTCCTCCGACGCCGGGGGTATGTAATTGTGGCTAACCAAGCATTCCTGTTTGACGGTCCGTGGCTCATCGCCCAATCTGATAACACCTTTCCGCGCAATAATAGCAGCAGCTTGACATCATTGTGCTCCTCCTAGCGTCGAAGCAGAGCTCCCGCTAGGAGAGCCAGTTCCCGTCCGCTCTCCCGGTGCTTCCATTTCCCATCAGCGCTGGGATCGCCGGCGTGGGAAGACCCAAATCGAGCTTCGGTATCTCGATCCGCGGAGGCGCCTCATCGTTCTTTTTCTTAGCCTTGACGTTGCCGCCCCCGATGAGCCCGTTGTTCTTCTTCGCGGGGCTGGCGCTCCTGGAGGATTCGGGGGGCGGCGGGCCGTACCGCACGTCGCGTATGCTCCAGCCGTCGTCGGCCGCTGCTGAAACCCAGGTACGTAGGGCGTCGTGGACGCCCGGGTAGAACTTCTCCTTGCAGAGGCGTAGGGAGCCGCCCATGCATCGCTCCCAGCCGGACACGCGGAGGGCCTCGCGTAGCGCGTTGCGGTCCCCTCGCGTCGGCGTGCACGCTAAGATGGCGTTAAGGAGGTCCAGGTGCGACGCCAGGTAATTTGTCGCGTCCCACTCCACGCCGCCAACGTAGGGCGCCGCAGGGACTGGCGGGCGTTCCTGCGGAAAGTGCGTTTGCATGTAGGTTATGCCGTCCATGGTTTCGAAAGTAGTAGTAGCAGTAGCGGAGAGGTTCTCGCCGGACTCTTGATGCTGTTTCTGCTGCAGTTCCTTTTCCTTCTCCCGAGGCAGGTACACCACGTTCAGATGGTGCAAGAATATCCAAAAGACCTCCTTGGTGACGCTGACGACTTCCTTGCACCACACGCGGTATGGCCGGTCGCGGCGCATCTCTAGTACAAATCCTAGCGGCCGCTCTTCCTCCTTGGGCTCCGGGTCGCGCAGGTGGCCAAGCACGGTCTTAGCGCGGGCGGGTCTCTCTTGTGGTGACGCGGATTGGATGTAGGTGAATAGCACAGAGGTGATGATGTTGCGGGTCGTGAATTCACTGGGCCCTTTCTTCTCGGGGTCAAATAGCATGTGTAGCAGAGCCGGGAACAATGTTGCTTGGATCGAGTGGAGATACTGGAGAGCTAGTGCTGTAGTGCACAGGGCCTTGAGACAGAGGAGGTTTTCGTGTAGGAGAGCGTCCTCATGTTCTTCTCTGCAAGCTAATCAGCATCTCCTCCACCGCCGTCCTTCGCGCTCTGGGGAATTGAAGGTATGAGCACACAAACCAGACTTACCTCCATTCCACGTCCATAATCCGATGTAGCAGTCCGACAATTTCTTCCATTCCGCCATGGCGAATGAACTCTTCCGTCCAAGCCACCGTCTCGTTGCGCAATAACAATCGCAGCTTGTGTAGCTTGCCTACCTCGACCACCTGTGGTTTCTGAACCTTACGCAGGTAATTCACATAATCCAAGGGCCCCTGCTGCGGTTTGATCTTGGACAGGATGCCGCTGCCTATGCTAGCAGAGCCAGAGCCCGACAACGACGGAAGTTCGCCGGCGCCGCTGGCCACGCTATCCGTCGACTTAGTCCGGAAGTGCCGTCCTATGGAGCCTGCTCCTTTCTGCTTCTTCGTGGGCGAGTTAGGATCCGACTTCTTCCCGCTCCCACGCGACAATGTGAAGCTCCGGGCCCGTGATTTACTTTCCTTGCAGCCGTCATCCCTATCCCTACCCCTTTCATTGGCGCCCGTCCTACTCGAGCCGGTATCTTGACTAGTGGGCCGATTGCCGTGGCTGCCGTTGTTGACCGAACCGCGGCTCTCGGCCCAGTCCTGCCGAATGAACTCCATCTTGATAGTGTCGGCTAGGTTCCGCATCTTGTACCTCTGGTGTTCAGGGATGTTCCGCCGGTCCAGCATTGCCTCCAGATGCTTGTCGATGTCCTTAGGGTCGAGCACGAGTTCTGGGGACTGGGAAGGGCCGCTGCTCTTTGCACCCAGCCCGTTCGTATATACACGTAGGCCACGTACCGACTTCGATGGGGAGCCCCTGCCGCTTCCATCGTGCGGTACGCGATAGCCGCTCTCTTGCTTTGATGCATAGTATGCATGATATGACTTGGGTCTCTCTTTAATTCCATAGCCAACCAACCCATCACTAGCCGAAGCCATGCTAGTGTCGTGGGGGTTTGACGGTCGGCTACCGAACACATCATCGTTGCTATTCGACCTAGTCTGCTTCTCCAAAGCACCGCTGGCAAATTGAGCGTAAATGGGCGGTCGGGAGTTGTCCTGCGGCGTCACTAACGAGCTCGGCGGTGTCCGGTTCTCCTTGTCCTTCCGGGACCGCAACTCATCGTCACTTGCAAGCTTGTGCAGATTCTTCAAGCTCTTTGGTTTGCTCAGCAGGCCTACCAAGTTGGTAGTCGACTTGGGCTTTTTGGGTTTTGTGGGCGAAGCGTCGTCCTTTTGTCGAGAAGATTTCCCTGTATTATTCTTGTCCTTCATAGCCTTGCCTCTCAATGAAGCGAAGGCGCTTTTGGTAGGGGAACGGGGTTGCTCGGACGACTTGCGGGACAATCGAGACGCGTTGTCTAGCTGATTCTGCTGGATCTCCTCGAGTGCGTTGGGACGTGAGAAGTTCGGAAAGCCAATATCCTGATGCGTCGCAGGCCCGTAGCCGGAACCGGAAGCGCCGTACAGCTCTGCGGGCGGCAGGGTCGTCCCATCCGAATTGTTCCGCCGGTGCATGAAGGACCTCAAAACATTGGACTTGGATCGCTGATGGTTGACGGTTCTCGATGGGCGCATGTTCTCTGCCGAAGCCATAATGTCAAATATTGCCGGTAGGTTGCCAATGCCAACCGACGGCAAGAAGGAAAAACGAAGCAAGAGAGAAGTGAAACAAAGGATGCCGGATCTACTGATGAATGGTATGTCGAATGCTGCCAGACGTGTAATCAAGGTATCGCCCTGACTTACGAAACGATCATTGGTGCTATGCAGGCCTCTAAGATTCTCACTTGAGAAGCTTGGAGGGTGTTGATGGTAGAATGGAGGGTCAAAATCTGACCATCCAAGTTGTTGTTGTTGTCAATGTGCATGTAGATAGCTCTTGACTGGTATCTAGGTAAGGTACCCAGTTACCAAGGTAGGCATCTACGCAGGGCTGCGATACATCGGGTAGGAGATATCACTGTACCTAAAGTAGGCGCAAGCAGCTACTCTGTACATGGGTAACAGTACATAGAGCTTAAGTGAGCCAAACGGCGTTCAGTCTCTTATCGGTGTAGGTGGTTCGTTTCGCGATGTTTACTTGGAGAACCCCCCACTACGGTCTGGTTGACCCAGAGACGGCAGGTGGCTTTAGTGGGGCGATGGGGTTCCCATGCATCATTCAATTCCTCTGCCCGCATGGTCGGTTTTGGGGAGGGGCATTTTGTGGAGCGAGATGCACTACTTGATACAGTACGGTACTTAGTATGTAGGGTGAAGTTAAACTACCAGCTAGGTGCCCGCGCCTACTTGTACGATTCCTATGTGCAGTTACGGAATGAACTCAAAAGAAAAGTCTACGCCGATATTAGTATGGTATTGCTTCTATCACACCTGATGGGTACCGGTACTTTACAGGGTGGTATTATTTCGGCCTCGTGCTACCTACGTACAGTAAGTGCTTTAGGTGCCCCACCGTCCCCATTCCAAGACAACTCCAATTCCGATTGGACAGAGCTTTTTCTGCTGATTGATTCTCATCAGCCTTGGGGAAGTAGGTACTACCTAGCATCAACTGATAGTGCAGAGTTCAGTCTGAACGAAGCCCTGCCGCCAGATAATCCCATCGCCTCATCGACTTTTGAATCCAAGACGACCTGTCATAGCGCAAACCAACTCACCATGCCGGGTCGGCCAAACAAGAAACTAAAGCGGCAGGATTACCGCCGGGCTCAGAGGGACGGCGGCGCACCCGTGATGCCCAGTAAGAAGTTCTATCGTCAGCGCGCGCACGCGAACCCCTTCTCAGATCACAGGTTGATATAGTAGGTGTCCTATGGGGCTATGTTCCTGTTTCGTACGGCGGCGCTGATAGGGGTTCAGTCCAAGTACGCCCGAAGACATGGACTGGTCGGTCTTGTTTCCCTCGTTCGTGGCTGATACGGAAGCTGCCCCGCCGGCACCCGAGATAACAGAGACTACCGAAACAGTGATAAAACCACCAATCAAGAGGCTCCTAAAAGACGTCGAGGTGGCGGATATAGGGTGTGGATTTGGGGGCCTACTTGTAGCTCTGGCTCCGACATTGCCGGATACCTTACTCGTTGGTATGGAGATCCGGACTCAAGTGGCAGAGTTTGTCCAAGACAGAATCAGAGCCTTGCGTGCCCAAGATTCTCAAGGGAAGCAATATCAAAATATCGCATGTCTGCGAGCCAACACCATGAAGTTTTTGCCCAACTTCTTCCGCAAGGGACAGTTATCCAAGGTCTTCATCTGCTTTCCCGATCCGCACTTCAAGCACCGCAAGCACAAGGCCCGCATTGTTTCAACGACCCTGAACTCTGAGTACGCCTATGTGCTCAGGCCTGGTGGTATTGTTTACACGATTACGGATGTCGAAGATCTGCACCACTGGATGGTGCATCATCTCGAGGCGCACCCTTTGTTCGAGAGGGTATCCGAAGGAGAGCAGGAGGCAGACCCCAGCGTTGCTATCATGAGAACCGAGACCGAAGAGGGGAAAAAGGTCGAAAGGAACAGGGGCCAGAAATTTGTTACCTTATTTCGACGTCTAGAAGACCCCGCTTGGTGATGTGGCAGGGGACGGTGAGGTCTGGAAGCCCCATTGAGGGCACAAGGGGACGTTTCCACTGAACATGATGAGATACCTCTACCTTTTTCTTACCAGACATAGCACATGCGCCTTCAACTTAGAGGCCATTGATCCTAGTGCACGTACCCGGGGTACCTATCTAGGTAGACAGTGAGTCTAGTTCGGCTGAACCCAATGTCATATCGAAGAGATCGGGCATACAGAAGATGCCCGTAGACCAAACTGCACCCTAAATGATGGGCCTGGGGATTTACGAACTGACATGCTCACATGTGGGATGCGCATAGGGATGCATATTACGTATACATACCTATCTAGGCACGGATATACAGATATACACCTAGATAGGTACCTAACTATATAACTCTGTGGTAAGATGGCCCAGGGATGAGATGTAACATATATAGGTATACTTATCGATAAGCTGCCCATGCCGAGGCAATAAACATCTGCAAAGAACCCACATACCTACCCACCTAGGTAGGTGGCGCGTAAATATGCAATATGTTACTCTGTTACCTAATATCAGTAGTCCCCATCCGCCTACAAGGAGGTACTTCGTACACCAACATATAGCTGCATAAATACATACGCAGTACCGTTTAGTTGCTTTGACATTCAACTCCGTCAGTCCCCAAGTAACCTCTCCATCCCTCTCGCGCTATCTCTCCCTCACTACAATGCACTACGACAAGCACCAACGTCACCTATTATAGCTCAAATCATGTTGCGCGAGTATCGCCGACTCGACCTAGATGATGGCCCTTAAGGGGAGAGACATCCTCATAGCTGGCATTGTCTGCTTCGTTGCCTGGGGGCATGCCGTCAGCTGGTTTCCCCCCATACGATGGGCCGGATATGCCTTTGTCACCGGAGTGGTAACGACTATCCTATGCTTTCTCCTTGCCATTCTTGTCACCTCTCGTGGTTACGCAGGGACCCGGCGGGACCGATCGTCGCGGCCCAATTCCGTCAGGTTTGTAGGGGCAGAGGCCTGGGCAAGGGAAACTACTGCATTGCGTGTTCGGCAGACATACATAAAACGGCCAGTCTGTCCCGACTCTCCCAGGACTTCCGATGCCTTGGACGACCTGCTCCGCCTAATAATTCGAGATTTCGTGACATCATGGTACTCCAATATCAGCGAGAGCCAGGTGTTTCCCAATGAGGTGGACAGGACGGTACGGGATGTGTTGGTCAGTATTCGAGCCCGTCTACTTGAGACGGATTTGGTTGAAGTCGTCACGAGCAGGATCGTTCCAATCCTTACGGGACATTTCCGAGATTTTTATGAAGCCGAAAGAGCAGTCCGCGGCCGGAAACTAAACCGCGATGTCACCGAGTCGGAAGAGCTAGACTTGGCCATCGCCGCAAAGTATCGGGACGGGAAGCTCCACCCTGCCGCATCCCTAGCGTACTCGGACACCAGGTTGTTGCAGCAAGATCACCTAAGAAATACGGTTTCTAGAATATTGCCGAAAGTGCTTCCTGAGAAAACTCTCGATAGCCGCGCTGTCTCGAGCATAGTCCGCGAAATCGTGGCCTGTGCTGTCCTGTTCCCTGTCATGCAACTCCTGGCCGAGCCCGATACGTGGAATCAAATCATGGAGAACTACGGACGATCTATGTTGCAAGATCGCTCGACGGTCCGCAAGCTCCGCGCCGCCCTGGATACCCATGCCACACCCGCACCAAGAAGCTCCAAGCCCGTTGCCTTTCCTCGCCTTGCCCCTGGAGACAGTGAGCGCAGGTTTGAGAGGTTCATTCGTACTATCCGCAAGGTGAACAACCTATCCGATGCCAGGCGGTTCAGAAGCGAGGTTGCCAGTCAGCTCAAGAAGGACTCGCAGAAAGACAGTCAGGATCACGTCTATATCCGCCGGTTGGAAATGGGGAAGAGACTTTTAGATCAGAGGGTCCAGCATCTGGCTGCAGGAGGCGATAGACGTGCTGCAGCCCCGTGGATCAATCCGACCCCAAGAGCAGGTGCTTCCAAGCTAGAGAATGCATCATTGGTGGAACTGTTACGTGATCCCTCTGGCCTCTCCTATTTCATGGAATACATGGACCGGCAAAATCTTTTGCCTCTTGTACAGTTCTGGCTGGTGGTGGATGGTTTTCGGAATCCCCTTGAAGATGATGGCCTGGAAGACGAGCACATGCCTTCGACGTTGCCTCCTTGGACTGACTCCGATCGGACAGACCTGGCTCAGATTGATCAAGCATATCTATCGCGGCCTGAGCTCAAAGTACCACCTTCATCACGGCAAGCTATAAGCGACTTTCTTGGCGCTGGAAGGAAAGCAACTCCCGAACAGTATTACAGAGCACGTAAGGGTGTGCTGAGGGCCCAATGTGCCGTACTTGAGGAGATGCAGTCGAAGTTCTTCCAAGCATTCAAGAAGTCAGATTTGTTCTTCAAAGCTCTGGCGGCGGAAGACGCTTCGAGCAATACCCCGCAGCCTCTTCCGCCTCCTCCTGAGCCAGGACCTTCGAAGCCGACCGCACAGTCAAATATCTTCAAGTCCACGCCAGTGTCGAGGCTGAATCCGAAGTTGAATATACCGCCGTTCAAGGCTGCCCGAACGCTCTCGGCTACAGACGTCCAAGCTTCGGCGACTAACGGCAGTCATAGTTCGGGTTCTCAGATGGGTGCTCGACGATCATTGGATGAAACTCCTTCTTCACCTGTATTTGACGATGACGACTACGACAATGACCTCTTGGCAGAGTCGACACAGAGCCTTGATCAAGGGCCTATCAAACCTCAACCCGATACGCAAGTCGTGGAGGCGATGGAAGAAGCCCTCAATAGCATCATGGAAGACGACCGTCCGCAGACGGCAGAGGAGATTCGCAAGTCTCTATTTGGTAATGACGATGAGGCCTCAAGCATCTTCTCGGGCCATGACAACGAATCGGCAAGGGCGTCGATAGATCAGCAGCGCCCCGTTCTCACTGCATCTGCGAAGGAGGCCGGGAAGCCAAGTCTTGCCTCGCTGGGGCTTGTCAGTGCGGCATCTCGCATCGGCGTCTTTGAGGATGATGATCTTTTTGGTGACGAAGACAAGTGCTTGGCCGATGAACAAGAAGACTTAAATGAGGGCCTTGACATTGAGGACGAAGTGCACGAAGCCGCACCCGGTGATCTAGGACTTGCCGAGGCAATCACGGCGCTGACCAACGATATTGATCGGTTGGTGGCTCAAGAGGCGGTTTTAGATTCCCTGACCAAGAAAGCTGAATTAACCAACAACACCGCAGAACTTCGCATCCTACGGAAGTCGAAAGCCAGCTTAGAAAGGGAACTTCGGCGAAAGGAGCTTCAAAGGCAGCAATACGTGATTCAAGAGAGCGACAACAGCCTCTACGGACGAGCATCGATCAGGATCATGTCCATCCAAGTCGGACGAGACGACGATGGAAAGGAGTTCGCTGTGTATGTCGTAGAAGTTCGGAGGGACGCAGGGGAGAAGATGCCGGCAGCAACATGGATTGTCACTAAACGATACAGCGAGTTTCACGAACTTCATCAGAGATTACGTCACAGGTACCCGTCGGTGCGGCACCTAGACTTCCCTCGGCGGAGAATGGTCATGAAGCTGCAGAGCGACTTTCTCCGCAAGAGACGCGATGCTCTCGAACAATATCTTCGGGAGCTACTTCAACTTCCCGACGTCTGTCGGAGCCGGGAATTGCGGGCATTCTTGTCACAGAGCGTAATAACCCAAGGGGAGGACTTGATGAGTCGCGATGACCGGAAAGATATGATAACACGCCTGTATGACTCGGTCGCGGATGGGATGGAAGACATCCTAGGGAACATCCCTATGCTTGACCAATTATCTCTCACGGGACAAAACCTGATGGCCGCCGCTGCGGGCCAGATGAGCACGATACCAGTCAACGTCAACGACGGCGCCATGACAACTGCCGAAGCCGAAGCTGAGCTGAACGCATTCGAAAATAAGGAACTCGAGCCCTTCATCAAACCCATCTGCGATATCTTTCTCGAAGTATTCGGGCTGAACCGAGGTAACAATTGGCTACGTGGACGAGCTGTGGTTGTCGTGCTCCATCAACTACTAGGTGGTACGATCGAACGCAAGGTCCGGGATAGCTTCAAATTCTTTTCCCAGGAAGACGCCATCCTGAAATACGTCGGCGTCCTAAAAGATAGCATGTGGCCCGGTGGACAGATGGACCGGAGTAAGGTTCCCAGAACGGCATCAGAGAAGGCAAAGACTCGGAGGGAGGCAAGCTTGATGCTAGTCACCCTAGTTCCTGATCTTGCAGGGAGCGTTGTTGGGCGACTGAACGCGCAGGCGGCCAGTCGCAGGATCTTTGCCACTCTTAACAACCAGAGGTTGAAGTGAGTCCTTCCAATGCCCCAATATGCGTGTTTGCCGCGAGGCTAAGGAATCTTATGGCAGTGCCCATTTAGCGTTCACCATCATGGATGAGCTTGTTGATGTTTTATTTAACGAGATTTGACAAACTGCTGGCACATGAGGGAGCCAGGGTGTTGCCCTACATATTCAGTCTCTAGCATAGCATTGGCGTTCCATGGCTCCTATTGCAATGTCCCGCTGTTTGCGTGTAGGGGCCAATCAGACTTATGTTGCATCAGCCGGCGTTTGGTAATTCATGTTTACTGGAAGATACCATGGGCATTATTGGGCAGGGTGGTTACCCAGCGCAAGCTGAATCGAGGCTATTTCCGTCCTGTAATTCAGGGGCAAACCCATATATAGTTGCACGGGGGCACTTGTAGAGGTAGTGTCTAATATTATGTGTCGGAGGATATGTCGGTCTTCGGCCGTCTGGTGCGTGGCACCCCAAGCTACGACCGTCATTGTTTGTCCCTGGGGTGTGCAACGAGTCAGCTAAAGTCACGCTGGCCATGCCTTCTGCCATCTAGGTCGTTTGTCCTGTCAATGAACACCGAATACGTGCTTCAACGTGGGACACGCCAGGTCGCTTGTTCTGAAGAGGCTAAAACACACTGCCTTCGCCCGTCAAAACAATGCCTGCGTGGCATCAACCCCTGAAACTGCGCGTATGTAAACGTCGTCGAGTCATTTGAACAAAGATATTTCGGCAGTCTCCAGTAGACAATCCTATATAACCGCCTGACTCTAATGCGAATATCACGTAATTTCTAACCGGTGGTCTTCAGGGCACCGAGATCAGCATTAATCCAGCCCGGGATAGCCTTTCATCCTCGACGATAAGATGGTATGACAATAGTAGGTATCTTGATATATCATCCATGTCCACCTATATCACCATGGGTATTGTATAAACGGTCTATGTGCGAGGGTTAAAATTTAGAAGTTATCACTCCGGTATCCTAGTTGGATTGGTTCTATAGGGAAGTAGTCACTTAACCAACACCACCCCTCGGTCCCGTGGTTACGTGAATACTTGCTATCATATACGCGTGATCGTACCGACACGTCGTGCGCTAAGAATAGCTACCAGATCGCAATATCATGGGTTCAGAGTAAGTCATGACTTCCTTCCTGCGATGCCCTATAGAAGCCTCTCAAGGCCGGACACAACCCATCCCGGAGGCAAGGTCACAACCGGTAGGAATGCCGTTGAAGTTTATTCAAGGCGCAGCCGAACCTCGCTAGCCTTGGTATTCAGCATGGAAGTATATGGCTTCTGTGTCTCATGTAAGAGGATCGTGGGCCCGCGCACAATATCGCTCCCCATCTTTGTATCTGACGTGGTGCTGGGCTACGATTGTTGGCAGGGCTCGGCCAGATGCTTGTCGTAATACGCGATGGTTCCTCAACGTAGCACGAGTAATAACACATTAGGAGCAACCTCACTACCATCATGTTTCAGTGCTCGGTAAGAACACACCTTGTAATCTCCGCAACCTGCTGTGTCACAGCGGCCTAAAGTCATGAATAGCAAATATCCATATTTAGCTGGCACGTACCGAGCTCCTGAGATAAAGGCGCATTCCGTACCACTATGAGAGCGGGAATAGAGAAACGGCTCCGTACAAGGCGAGTTCGGGTCCGCGTGGGAGATGAGGGTTGATGCACGGTGCCACCATCAGCAAAGGAGCCACTGACGTATAAAGTAGGCCAGCCCAGAGGATCCAACAAGCCTCCTCCATGGCGCTTTACTGACTTTCCTTCAAGGTGCCCCAGAAGATGGCGTTATCGTTCGTTATAACCCTTTTCGCTCTCTCTATTCCTCTAGTATGCGGTCAAGATAGTACTAAAGTTGGCGGTGAACCTTCCTTGGGCAGGGGAAATTGTGCGGGAACGTGCTCTCATGCGGCCACTGTCACACGGACTGTCACAAATACGGTCACTATCAGCTTGAAAGACGGATGTGGCAACTCTAATTCTTCATTCACCACTCTACCCCGGGAGACAAGGACAAGACTGGGGACGACGAGGACATCGACTATACTCACGACGGCGGCCATTCCTAGCTTAGCTGCGGAATCTATGTCTACAACGGCTCCTCCTTCTACTTCTGTCAGTTCTTCGACTCCGCGGCCGGAGACGTTGCAGTCGTCCAGGCCAAGTAACAGCGTCTTTATAGACACTAGTGCTTTGGAGCAGCCCACATTTACAATGCCGAACTGCTCAGGAACAGGTGAGACATCTCGCATATCTCTAGAAATGATCCCCCTTTCTAATACTATCCACGCAGTTACTGTTACAGTCTCAGGCGACAACCCGAGCTTTGCGGGCATTTCGAACGTCTCAGCTACCCATCCGCTGCCCTCGTCGGGTAGGGGGCAGGGCACTACCATTGCCGGACCGATCCCCGGAACCCCAAGCACTTTGCCTGTGCCTTCCGCAGGACTTGGTTGGGGGCCAAATATGCAGCTTGTTACGGCGTCTCTGGGGTTAATGATCGCGTTTATGCTGTGTGCTTTCTAAACTATTATCGAACGAAGCAAACGGTTAAGCTGACTCCATTGCCGTAATTTCGGTTTCATCTTTATGTACTTCTAATCCGAAGTTGCTACTGTCTTTCTTGGGCACTAAGACTTGATGGTGTGCAGTAATTATTACCGGTTGCCGGGTTCTAGCGGATCAAAGGCCACCTAGCCGTCAGACATAAGAATATTCTGCCCTGGAGTTGATGTCCTCGCTGATCTCTAGCCCTAAAAGTGGTTAATGGAAAAGCTATAAATAAGCCTTGGAGACCTTTCAGGGGCAATTAATCAGTTGGGGTTCTTTGAATGTTATTTTTTGGCATCATTTGGCTTTTACAACCAACCGGTTCGTAAAAGCCTTGATTCATTTTACGTCCGCGTGATGTGTGGCTCGGGTTGACGCGGCGACTGGCAGGGTGTTGGGCCCGGTGTTATCCAGTCCCTCTCATCAAACCAGCCCACGGCGGGACTGTGATCTCTTGAGGAAGCGCTCGTGTGTGATGGGAAATCTTCTTCGGGGGCTCAAGGCATAGTAGCCCATTACCATGATCATAAGAAAGACATGGTATCACGTTCCCATGGGAATAATTTCCTTAACCTCACAGAAAGGGGTGTCTGCCACAGACTTATGTCGCCCGCGCCCGCGCTGGTACTGAGGTTGAGGGTTATTAAGTCGTGCTACCTATTCCATCGTTCTATGTATAGCTCACATCAGACACAGGCGGTGAACAGACGAGACCGGCCTTACCTTCCAGACCTGGTCACCATCATGGCAGTAACTTGCCTCAACAGGGAAAAAACAAGTCCGTCCCTGTGGTTCGAGGGCCGGAACTTCGTACTGCGAGTAGCATCTCTTGAATAACAAGGCGTACTAGCACCTTAACTATCTCAACCAGATCAAAACCAACTAGCGAGTATCTTTTCTAGCCTACCCAGGGAACATAATAGACCACCAACTCTGTACGTATTAGACATAATTAAGCATCGCCTTCTTTGTTTTACGATGCGCCACCAAACCAGATATCTCCCAAGGCCCTCTCTACTTGAAGCTAGAGTCTCTTGCAGCCCCAAGGCACGAGATAGGCCTCTTTAGGAATGAAGACTTGTCACTCAAACCAACTAGTACTAACATGTCAACCTGTTACCCTTCGCATGTCCAAACATTCAGCAAAGTGACCACGACTTCTTCGTTGAGGCTGGCCTACGCACAAACCAACACCATCCGCACATCAATAGGCCCAGGCGCAGCTTTGTGTGTGTAACTCCTGGTCTTATGCTTCCACTTCTAAAGTGACGACTGGTATTGACTAGAATTATTGAAGTCGTTTAGAACTATACACGGCTACAGCAGACGTGCGGCCAAGAACGCGCCTTTGATAAGCAACTATTGCTGAGTTTAAGTTTAAGTCAATATTACTGTAACCGATTCTGCGAGCCCTCAGTTTCCGCATACGTGGATCTTTTCGCTTATGCATAACTCCGTAGCCAGAACTCGCCCTCCTTCGGACTTTGCGCTTCCAACTTCGCTTCTCGTCGCTCATTTGTTCTCGATTCCAGAAGAAAGGCCACCTGCCACACGAAAAAGTAGGAAGGACACCGACTTCGGCTCCGTAATTGCAGTTTCCTGATATCCTCCAAGCGCGATATACCGCCGACGACGCCAAGATGACGCGTGCCAGGCAGACCGTCTCGATTGCCCTGCTTTTCACTTCTGTACGCAAGGAAAAAGGATTCCCCATCACGGCCCCGATAGCGGGCAACTGGATGGAAGTAATACCCGCTGACTGCTTCCGCGCACAGCTCTACCTGGCGCTGTTCCTGCAGCTCGTGCCCCTGCCGCCCGTCGTCCAGAGCGAGATCGTCCCGGTTGTACGTCCTCCCTTCCTCTGGCACCAAGACAAGACGCAACTACAGTCATAGATCCAAGACCTGGTTAGGCTAGCAGAGAAATGACGCGACGTGAGGCTGACTCAAGGACAAACCAATTTAGCTGCCCTTCTGGGCCCTCGTGTCGTTCGGCGCCTACCTCCTTTTCCGACTCGGCTGGAATGTCATGACCTTCAACGATGTACCTGAGGCGCACAAGGAGCTGATGGCCGAGATTGACCTGGCCAAGTCGGATCTGCGAAAACTGGGTGTTGATGTGGATTAATTCCGGCATGTTGCGAGGGCGGACGTTCAAGCCTTCTGTCACTATTAGGGATAAAGAGATAGGGGAGAGCCACGTAATGGACAAGACGCGTCCTGCGCTTATGGACGGGACGAGGCACTTCGCCCATGCCAGTCATCTATGTTCGTCGGGCCCAATGTTGAGCCGGCGATTGCTTATCCTTCCTCCGTGAAAGAGAACATGTTGATCTCGGCGTTATATACACTAAGAAGAGGGCCGTGATACGTCTTCCTCCGCCTGTAACCTGGACAGATCGATGACCTTCTATCGCTTCGAGTAGTTCCCAATCAACTTCTAACCCCGCTAGCAAGCAGCGCTACTACAGTTCTCACTGCCTCCATTGCATCCTCGTTTTTCGTCATCAGCTTGTCGAAGATGCCAGGTATACCCGCCAGGCTTTTAGCCTTGTCACTCCCATGCCCTATCGAACGGAAGGTTAGCTCAGCTATGCGACCATGGATGGGCCTTAGGTGAATCAAACTTACACTTCGCTGGAACTGCGACCAATAACGCCAGCTTGCTCTGCGCTTCACCCGTCCAATCGAAGTCAATGTTCCATTCGATGCGCACTGATGGAGCCTGGTCTCCACCATGCAAGTCTATATCGAAGCTGCTTTTCCCGAGATAACGTAATAGATTAGCTCTGCTGAAGCCGTCCCCTTTAGCCTCGGTCTTGTCTGCGCCGCCCACCAGCTCCTCCTCGCTATCCACGTCGGCATCTTCCATAGCAGCAGATCTGCCCGCCGGCTTCCTCCTCCTGCTTTGTCTCATCCGCTTCACGCATTTCACGATACCATCCCGACTTGCGAGTTCTTCCTCGACAGAACACCAGAAGCGAGCCCTGCGGGTGGCCACGCGAACCCATTCGGCCATAGCCCAGGTAACCACTCCGATATTCCTGGTCAAGGCACTGCTGTTCTCGCCCTGGATGGTTCTCTGCACAAACGGTCTCAGCTCCCTCGTAGCTGATGGATCCAGCTGTGGCACACTAAGTTCCGAGACCGATAGGGTCTTTGTGTTTACCGTCATCTCGACCCTCGCACTGAACAAGCCGGGCGGTACGGAGGAAACAGAAATAGAATGCTTCTGCATGAGCGGCTTTCCATCCTCCGGATCCTCTCGGGGGAGAATGGAGACGGTTGACGTGAAGGTCAGAGGTGTGAAGACTTGGAGGTAGGGCAATTCTTCTTCTGCCGACAGAGATATTGGATAGTGCGAAGTTGGAGTCGTCTCGGTTTCTTCCCCATCTTCCGCCTTTCCTGGTGGGTCGAAGAACGCCTGTAACGCCTGTTCCACCCTGCCAAAGGGAAGGAACGATATCGGATTTTGCGCTGCTAATAACAAGTTCCCAGGCCCCTCGTTAGGCGGTTCATCCACCGATGGTAACATGTGCCGACGTAGTAGACCGAGTAAGTTCCTTTTCTCTTCTGTTGTCCAGCGGTCTCGATGCCCGTCTTCCGCATGTTGAGATCGATGCAACCAATCATTCGCCCTTGCGGCAAGCTCGACATCGCCCTCGAGTCGCGCAACCTCAGCGAGCAATGAATCACGGGTCTCCTTCTGTTCCGCGAGCCAGTCGTATCCTCTTACTTTTCGAGACGGATGTGGAACTGACGGCTGATCTGCCAAGGTCTCTTTGATACCTTCTAATGCCTGCGTATGTTCGGCCGGGATTTCGGCTTCCCGGTGGCCCGCCCGGGACAGCACATGTCTAGCTGGGGCCTCTTCGGTCGACCGGGGCGGACGCAGGGGCGGCTGCTTCAGGGGGGAGCTTTTGAGCTTCTCTGCCAAGGCCCTACTTCTCCGAGCTCGTTTGGAAGGCGTGTTATGGATTCCGGCGGGCGAACTGTTGATAGAAGCGGGATCGGATATGCCCTTTTGCGTCGGCGTTGGGGGAAGATCAGGCTCGTCTAGCGGCAAGGCAGGAAGCACGCCGGGAGGGGGTGAGCGCCGTAGCATTCGACCGCGAAAGGGGTCTATCGGTTCTTCCTCTTGTCCTGATGGGGGCGGTAAGGGCCTTGGTGCTGGCCGGGCGGCTATCCTGCGCGCTCGCGGAGTAGTCGCACCAGCGGCATTCCTTGAATGCGGCAATTCGGGATTCGAGCGCGCAAGGCTCGCTTTCGTAGGGGATGCGAAGGAGGGTCGGCCAGATCCAGTCGCGTCGTCGGAGGTGGGAGGCGCGTCCCGGCCATGAACAGGAATGGCGCCGGTAGGCGACGTCTTTCGGCGTTTTGGAGCTGAGGTTTCCATTATGTCTACTCGGGTAGCTAGTTTAATCAGTTGCTAATCTTCCTTTTTAAGTACCTAGACATGTCCGAACCCCCTCATAGTGTCGTGATGTCGGCTTTTGCTCATTTTTCCGCTTTAGCCCTAGATTGGAAGTCCGTTCTTACAACGGAGGCGCTCGACTTCAGACGCGTCTCCCCCAATTGAACAGTCTACTATGTACGCGCCGAGGACCGACACTGCGGGCCTGCATGCTCTTCACTTCAGGTGGGTGTGTACATAACGATTCCACTACCGGTAGTCTAGGGTACCGTACCACTAGTACCATAGCACACAGGTCTCGTATCTTATCTAATCTCCTCAATCTGCTTCTGCTTTACCATAGTAATCATGATCTGGTCATGTGACTGGACTGGCTTCCCCTCCCCAAAAATTACTATGTAGGTACTTTGCCGAATATACCGGTACCCTCCAACATGCTGTGGTGTAGCCGATGACGTTTTGATACGAGGTCATACGGTAGCTCGCTACCTATGTACGTACCCTCAAGCTTCTCCAGCAGGCCCGCCGGTCTGGATACTTTAGTACCTGAATGCATGCATTTTTAGATGTCGTAATTATACATATGTAAATATGTATTGTACCCACATATATCCAGTTACCTACTGTAAGACTCTTTTGGATTTCCCAGATCGAGGGTTGAGGCTGTTGTTACCTAACTAGTTACATGACATCCAAACGCTGCTGTCCATACGAATTAAATTATAGCAGACACCCACTTATCAGTCCTCTCTTTATACATGCATCAATCATCAAAGATAAAAGAATAGATCGCCGTCGCACCCTTCTATTTCCCCAAGGGCGCCTAAAAGACCGGCCGCTTCCACACTACGTCAGTCAGCCATGCCTCCTCCGAGCATGCGACCATTACTGCGGGCCGCCAGGCGAATACCAGTACTCGATGGAAAGGTCCGAACACAGCGTTCTTTCAGTAACAGCAATGGCAAACTGCCTGCTGGTACTCCCGGGGAGGCCAGCGAACAGGCTATCCCTCTAGGTCCCTATTACGAGTCCATCCTCATTAAGCCACAACCCGTCCCCGATGTTAAGCCCGAGGATCCCCCCACCTCGTCTCCCAAATCCCCGCGAACCACCGTCAAGAAGACGCCGCCCGAGAAACCGCAGGACGATGCGACCCCTACCTCGTCCTCGGCCGCTACCACCTCCCCCCAACCCACTGCGCCGCCGTCCACCGCGCAGGAGAAGGCCCGTATCATCTTTGGTTCGCGGCTAGCCGGTCCCATCGAGAGGGCCGAGCGGCTGGCCGCCAGGCGCGATCGGAGCACCCTGATCGCCGGTGTTCTAGTCCCGCCCCGCCCCGAAGAGCCCGATAACTGCTGCATGAGCGGCTGTGTCAATTGCGTCTGGGATCGCTACCGGGACGACATGGAGGAGTGGCTATCCGCCTCTCTGAAGGCCGAGAAGGCTCTGCAGGCCCAGCGAGCTCAGGGTGCGCCCGACGTTCTGGGAAGCGTCAGTGCCGTCAGGGGGATGCCGGGAATGCAGAGCGCCGGTGTTACCAGCATGGATGACGACGGCGGGGGCAGCCAGGCCAACTGGCAGGCGGACCTGAAGAAGGCCGACCGCCCTAAGATCGCCAAGGACTTCTGGGACGACGACCTGTACAAGAACGTCCCCGTCGGCATTCGGGAGTTTATGAAGCACGAGAAGCGGCTCAAGGAAAAGCATATGCGAGAAGGCACTTTTGGCGCTTAAATAGTCTTATATTACCGCATGGTTATATTTCATTGCGCGACTTTGTATTGTAGGCGTTCAGCGATAGCGCCCGATAAAAATAGCCCAGTCCACATACTCAGTCCACGCGGTGACGGCTACGGCGACAAGCAAAAGAAAAAACGCATGTAGGTAGTGATGTCATCCCCAACAGAATCATCATCGAGCCGAGGCCTACATGACCTTGAAGGTCCGTCTGATGTAACCAGTTTGGTCTATCCTATCTCTCTACGCTGTGGTTGTGTAATATGGCGCCAGCATTATGCGCCTTTTGGTTAGATACCCCTCGCTGTAGCTATTAGCTATGAACCAGAACTGCCGTTCTGGCCAGCTTGCTTTTGTCTTCTGGCCAGCTCGTCGTGCTCATCGATATCCATCGCCTCCCACGGATAGCAGATCCACTCGTCGCCTACCGTCCTGGCAGCCACGTACCTGGATTCTGCCATCATCTCGGGTGGTAGCGTGCCCTTCTTCTTCTTGTCTTTGTTCTGCGCCCCGCACCACCTCGTCAGCCTCTTGCGCGCCCCCCTTACCGCTCTCGGTCATGAGCACTTACGTGTAGGACAAATACGCTGAATTGTGTCTTCTCGCCTTCGTGGCCCAGTTTCCGCCGCACCTCCTCGACGTCCTTCTCGAGCTCCTTGACGGCGTACTCGAGAGTCGTCCGCGTATCGTCCACCTCGTCCACTATCAGGATACGCTTTCCTACCAGGTTCTTCATCTCGCCGAGACTGGTGAAGTCCAGCCATTGGGTTCGGGTAACCTTGGTGCCCATCTTGTCGACGGAGCCGGTGCTGTCGTTAGAGGGCTCGGCGACGGGCAGCTCTTCATACAGCGACAAGCCGATAGCCTGGATCGGGATGTTGGGGCTGCCGGGTTGCTTGAGGAACGAGCGCAGGATTCGCGCGGGCACGTAGCCTCCGCCGCCAATCGCGATTATGAGTTGCGGCTGGAAGGAGGAAAGCAGCTTCGGCGCTGCCTCCTGGCATAGTTTATGCACCTGGGTTGAGGTTGGGGGTCAGTCTGGGACACCGACCCCGTGCAAATGGCCATCGCGGGGCAAAGAGTGGGATAGAGATTGGTGGAGGGCGGGCGTGGAGGGGTTGAGGGAACCTACATCGTTATAAGTGACGTACAGCTTCTCCACCATCTTGAATTTCGTTTGTGCTCGGGAAAAGAGAAAGAATACGTGTCGTAATAAACAAAATTCGAAGCGAAATCGTCAGCGCGGTCGGCGGGAGGCTAAGAATGGTGAAGGCAGAAAAATGAGTGCATGATGGCAAGAGAAAACGTGAAGATACATAATATATCCAGAATGAAGCCAAGGCTAGAAGGCTACAATAGTTTCTGGCTTTAGGCCTCACAAAAAAAAAGAAAAAAAGTTGACTTGTTACTCCATACATACAGAGAACATGGGTACCTATCTATAATACATGTTACCTACCTAGTATTACACCCAAGAATCACGGTCAAGTATGTACCTACATAGTCGGTTTGTACCTACCTACATGTAACCTGAAAATAGTACTCACTTTTTTTAAAAATCAAGACACTGCTAAGATCGAATCAGCAAAGGGTTAATGTACCCCACATTGACTAATTAGGCAAGTCATCGTCGGTAGAATAATAGGTAACCCATCCTCGACTCATGGGAGATACCCGGTAACGGCCGCCCCGGACCCTGCACGTGTTACGAGTCACCCGCATATATACCTGATAAAACATTACCTTGTTGTATATGGCTTCCTCAGCCCCATTCCTGTGCGTACCGGTCTCTCGTCTAGGGAGCTGGGAGGAGTCATGTGTAACCCCGTAGTGAAGATGTCAGGTTGTTTATCCCACGGCTCATATGCGCTATGCGCTCTGTCGAGCCACATCCTTGTTCTCTATACGAACGTAGGTAGCGTATCAAAACCGCACGAGGGCTGCTTATTATATCATTACCGCCATCGCGGGGGGAGGATATCAGTGTTGATGACAAACATATTAGTGACTTCTATAGAGACCCCTCTCGGTGCCGGCCTCTGGGGTTACCTGGTGAAGTCGTAGATACCCCCGCCAAAGTAGCATTCTAGGCTAGGGAATAGAGCCTGCTCATAGCTTGGCGCGACCGTAGCGGAATGGAACGGATGTCCTGGCGAGATCCACTCATCCGGGTTATCCAAGCCAGCATCAGCGAGGCCCGAGGGAGAAGGTGGCTCCTCGTCCCTCATAGGCAAGTCCGACACAGATGGATCCCCTTGGGGAACAGTATGGTTTCCCGCCCGTGGCGCGTCGTGCTCGCTTCGTCCACCCTCGTTATCACCCGCTCGCCTCGCCTTTCTAATGCGAGCTTCCACGTTACGCCGCGCCAGTTCCCCGTACTTGAAAAACCAAGCTTTCCCCGGAGCGTTCCTCACCCAATCGCCGATACGAGTGATCAGGCTGAGGCTGACAGGATCTGGTATCTTGGACTGTGATTCATCATAATGCGCCAAGACGAGCGCGCAGTATCCAATGCAGAGACAAAGGCAAGTCGGAACTGAGTCCATGAGGAACGGCGGCATGTCCAGGAATGTCTCTAGCACGAGCCTCGCATGCTTACACGCATGCGCCCTCGTAACGTTGTCTTTCGCACGCCTATCGTGCCTCGTGCCGGCATAGGCCTGGGCATCCTCACCTCCCGTCTCGGGCTCCCCATCAGACAAGAACGTTTTGGGTTGCAGAGCCCCGCCATTTTCTTCTAAGCATCGCAGAGACAGAATGAGGCAGGCGGCGTAATATCCAACCTTGAGCATGGACGATGTCGGAAGCGCTGTATCGTGTCTCAGTATTTGGTTTTTCCGCGATGTGGATAATGCAGAGGACTGGTCAACGTACCCCATAGATAGTTCCACTCCTGTCGCCATGACGTGAAATCGTCGCAGTCGCCGCCGTCACCAAGGTAAGAGTGGCTGCTGAGCTTCTGATGCAGATTCGAGTAGAGAACCACCTCAGCTACGAGCACTGCGTCCTGTATGGTTGCCTGGTAGAATTCAAGCAGTAGGTTACACTGGTTGATATAGGCTGCGGGTATTGTGGATGGTCGCCCCGTGGTAGCTGCCCATCTGATGGCCACTCTTAGCAACTACTTGTAAAGTAAGATGCGGTGCGATACGTACTGCAGATGATGGAGGCATATCAGAGAAAAGAGGCGGATGGCTCGTTGGTCGTCAACAGTCGCGGTGCGCTGCTTTATCCTGCTTACGATCTTGGAGAAACTTATACTCAGCATCGACTGCTTAGCGCAATACCCCGTGAGCAGCCAGCTGTCAATGTACTCGCTTCCCTGCTACAAAAGGAGGTCAGGTGATATAGTCAGGGATCTAGGAGCTGACGGGGCTCACATCGCTTGGCGTATTCGGATTGTTGCTCATCAAGAATACCGCGTTTATCTCGTCCAGTGTCAGTGGACTGGAAAGCAGAGCTTGACCAAGCGTGAGGCGGACCTGTTCGTATATCTGGCGGTGCAGTGGCGTGCCACAGAGGTCTTTACGGTATACTATCCCAAGTAAGCAGCAAACGCTGTGCAGGAAAGCCGACGCCTCTCGCCGCCCCCCTGACCGGGACAAGGCTTCTACGTTGCAAGCGATTAGATTGTGGCCCTGGTAATGAGAAAACCTGGCTAGCTGTTAATGCGAGAGAAACACGGTATGTGCTGTTTGTAAGACAGTGACGTGGATAGCTTACAGTTCAACCAAGTCTTTAGCGACGTCCTCATCTATAAGCTGAAGTTCCACCAGTTCCAGATTGGTATATTTGAACAATTTCCTGTATCCTTTGTAGACCTGAGCGTTTATCTCTCTCAGAACAACTATTGGAGCCGAATTGGTTCCGCTATCTGCCGGTCTCGAAAGATACGTTCGTCCATTTGATTGCTCGTCTATTTCGGGCCCATGGTCATTATTTATATTCACTGAGCCCTGGCCACCAGTGGGGGACCGCGATTCTGGCTGCCGTTGTGATTTAAGATCTGCGATTAGCAACTGAATATCCTTCAAAGCATCATCATGCCGCCGAAGTCTAACTTCGCATTCAGCATTGTAGAACAGCAATAGTATAAGGCCCTCAGGGCCTGGGCAACTACATACCGCTCTTCAATACTAACTCCGGGTTGCTCTGCGGTCGAATTCGGTGATATGGGGATCCCGTGTTCTGCACGAAGCGAACACTCGATTCTATGGAGCCAAAATATCAGTTCCCTGTCGGGGATCAGCTGATGCCTGTGAAATATCCCGAACAAACCTTAGCGTTTGGCATCGATGGCATCCTTGGGCCCCAGGTTCGTATTCGCAGCGGCACTTTAACTTCTTTACGTGTGAAGGTTAATATTTGCCCGTTCCTCTCCCGCGCAGACCCAGCACATGTGCTACGTACCCGACAAGATATGCAAGAAAATGCACGGCGCCGTCGTTTCTGATCAGATCCATCGCCCGGCTCTCCTTCTGAGGAGGTTCGATTTCTCTTGGTTGGTCTTCGGGTTGTGATTGGTCCTTCCGGTATGGCGGTAGTCGCTGGAGCCTCCCCTTTGTTCGTGGTCTGATCACGAGACGATGAGGACGAAGGCATGATTCCTGTACCACTAGGCCACAATGACTTGTTTTGGTCTTTCTGACCAGAAGAAGTTGAGGCGGTGCGGGGAACACGACGGTGATCGTCGGCAATGAGCGCTGACTCGAATGGTGAAGGTTTGCACATGAAGAGGCGGACCTGCCAGAGTACCGCCGGTTACCGCCGGAAATGTGGATCCCGCTGGCTAAATATGGGCACCTTCCTACCCACCCATATGTCGCCGCCAGAGTCGTTCTCTATCCCCCCCTATTTTCCATACCTTAGTTAGTATGTCGAATCATGTGTCACATCTCCACTTCCCCCTCAACGCCGGCAACAGACCTCTGCATACAGTGATGAGAAGCTCGGGGGTGTTTGAAGGCTTCTGTGGTTTCTTTGTCATCTCACAACTGTCATATGCTCGTTCTCCTTCCCAGCCTACAAACATGGCCTTTAACGTTGCCTTTCCTTCATTCTCGTTGTAAATTGAAGTGGTATGGTATCATATCATACCATGCACTAGAATACGATCAAGCATGACTGCCTAGCTCCCTTCTTTCACGGCTTGGAACTCAACCTTTAAGTGTGACCTTATACCCTGCTTTGCCGCTTGTACTAGAAGTATTGTTCTACTAGGACGTGGAGATAAAGGGGTAAAATCTCAAGTTTGATGTGCTTCCTTGTCAGTCTTTACCACAAACAACCGGATATTTGATTCCGCTATAATTTGCTTAAGTTCCTGTAGACAACGCAAGCGAGTCTTGAATACCCTGAAGCTTTCTGAGCGGCTTTGCGTTTATTTATTACTGGCGTGACATTCGTAGATATACTCCGTCTCCCCAGCAGAGCATCAGCTTTCCTACACCCAAGCATGACCCCCAACTGTCGTTCTCGCCAGTCTTTAGCCGTCAGCCTCTACGGTAGTGCAGTTGTGGTATCTCGCCAGCCCAGATTTGTGTCGTTTCGGAGTTCAATTTCGAATTAGAGATCGCTCACCCTCTCGCTTGTTGCGCAACACGACATCCCAGGGTTGTGTGAGCCATCTCAACCAGTTATGGATTTAGCTGGCAGCCACCACCAGTGGGGCCCGGGAGGTTTCCGAATCAATAATGATCGTGATGTGGAGGTTGCGCTTGATGGTGGGCAAGCCGCGATAGAATATCGCTTTCGGAATTTGCCAGACCACCTCGACCAAATGCACCTCGAGCCCATCATAATCAATGACGATGACGGTGACGAAGAGCGCCAAGAGGAACACTTAGCTCCTGGTATCTCAACGGTGATCGACTTGACAGGGGATGACTCGTCTTATAAGTTGCGAGTTCCCAGCGCTACATCTTCACTCAATTCAGCGCCTCCCCTAGGGTGCCCTTTAAGCCAATACCGATACTGTGGTGAGCTATTGCAGCCCGATGTTACGGTCGAGATGCCAGCGATCCCGGAATTGCATCAGGCATCGTTCTTGTACATCAAGTCCATCATGCATGAACCCGGCCACGGTATCTTCATTTCCGGCTTGCCGTTGACGAGAACAAGACACCTTCGGGGCATGCTCCCGCGGCTCCGGAACGAACTCTGCTTAATACACGAGGTCAGCAATGACGATGGCAGACCAGCCGAGGAACAGGCATTGATTAAGCTTGAAGTGACGAAAGTGATCGGTGTCAGGGCGCTCTACTTCACGAACGCCGATTTCCCGCAAAAAAGGTATCCTCAGGGTGTCCATTCGACCATAAGCGAGGTTGAGCAGAAAGGCTTACTGGTATGTCGCTGGAGGTACAGGCTTGCATTCCGAAACCGGCCGGCTCGCGGCAAGTCGCAGCCTCCTGAGGAGTTTTGCCTTGAGCACCTCAGCCGAAAAGACGCTTCTAGTGCGACCTACCGCGTCTCTGACGTGAAGCGGCGTAATATATGGAGAGGGGGAAAGACTCGAGGCGGCGCTTTTCATCCTCATCGGCCTGCGGATAGGGAATTCACCGTGGACGTCGAAGTAGAGCCCGACCTCGCATGCCCCTCAGAGTCGGAAGATCCCTGGGAGGACAGACGGCCACAGCAGCAGTACACCTTCGCGGACATGTTCTGTGGAGCGGGTGGTGCCTCCTGTGGCGCGGAAATGGCTGGTTTCCTGGTCAAGCTAGGTTGTGACAATTCTCCACATGCCTGTGAGACCTACCGTCACAGATTTTCCGGCTCGGAGCTTCGGCAGATGGACATTTTCCAGTTTATCCTCGAGGATTCTACCCTTCGCGTAGATGTCATGCATCTCTCACCTCCGTGCCAGTTCTGGTCTCCGGCACATACGATTCCCGGGGCGAACGACGATGCGAATATCGCCAGCCTCTTCTCATGCCACGAGTTGATAAAAAAGCTACGTCCTCGGCTATTCACGCTTGAGCAGACTTTCGGTATCCTCCATCCCCGCTTCGAGCATTACTTCAACGCTCTGATCCACGGCTTCACACAGTACGGTTATTCTGTGAGATGGAAGATCGTTAATCTCTTAATTTGGGGCTGCCCGTCGAACCGCAGGCGTCTCATCATGATAGGCTCGTGTCCCGGAGAGAAACTTCCGCCTTTTCCTCCCCCTACACACTCTGGAAGCCCGCAGCCAGGGGATGGCACGAGGCCCTATGTTACAGTCAGGGAAGCCTTGCGTAAGATCAGGCCAGAGAATACCATGCAGTATCCTCTACATTATTGTCGGAGGGAGAGATGGTGTCCCGATATTCCTTTGCAGCGTACAATCACATGTTCCGGTGGAATTGGCAACTATCACTACAGTGGCAGGCGTTATTTCAACCTGCGTGAGTACGCCACGCTCCAGGGCTTCCCCGTGGACTATGAGTTCAGATCGTCCAACGTGAAGAAGCAGATTGGCAACGCGTTTCCCCCATGTGTGGTCAAGACACTCTATAAGCACATAGAGCGTTGGCTTTTGAGTACCGACCACATCAGATCTCTCGAGGACGAAAATGATGGGTTTTCCGGGAGCGAAGAAACGAACAGCATCGACGCACACGTCTTAGAGGTCGATAGTGACGAAGACGATGATCAACCGGAGTACCTGGGCCAGCGTGTTCTTTCTTCCAGTGCCGGCAGTCCTGTTTCCGATGGATACTTTAGTCGGCCGCATGAGATGGGATTTGATAGACGAAGCCAACGCGATATCACCCTCCCTGCATGCATCGATGCAAATCAGCGACATCACATTATGTATGTTGACCTCACGGGGCCTATCGATCTCACGTAAGGCTCAGGGCATGGGGGTGATACAGCATTGCCAACAGATCAAGCGGTGACTTGGGTGGCAGTGTGGACTATCCTTTGCCTAATCAGCATGCTCACGAGTTACGGACATGCCCAACCCAGTATGCTAATCCAGATTCAAGACCCGACCTACATGAGGACTTTGAGGGATTGAGAACCAGATCCGTACCCATTCGTGTGCCAAGGGGTAATCTCAGATGTTTACCTGGTTTGAAAGACTTCCTGTGATTACTTTAAGGCTCGAAAGCGCTGTCAAAACCTGGTGGACGTGATTTTCAAGCGAGAAAACTGCGATTGAAGTACTTTGCAAACACCTCCTCCGCGTGCTAGTAGTCCGATGCGGTCTAGTCCTGATATACACGCCTGGATGGGTTGCTGAAGAATAGAAATCCATGATTTCGAATGGCTACCAGCGTTCAGGTCCGTGAACAAGTCGGACTATCTTGTTGGTGCAAAAACGAGATACTACCACTTCTGATGAAGCGACATGCGAAGCAGGCTGGAAATTAAGATCAGGAACTACATGCAGTGACTACTGCCAGATCACAATTGCCATTTTACTCTGCATTCTTTCTGTTATAGGAGCTCCGAATCTGCATTCACAGAACGCTACGTGCTGAATTTGCTATCCTGAACAAACAAGGGTTGAGTGTTTCCTGGACACGGAATTGTAGACCGGTACGAGACGCTATACTGTCTTGCATAACAAATCCCCTCGTAACTGTGGGCAACCAAGATACTTCCCGAATCACGATTGCACCCAAATCTCATGCGAACAATACCAGTTAGGATAAAAACCGTATAATGTATAGAGTACTCACTTAGCCTGAGACCGGCCGTTGCGGTTGTCCACACTCGGTCACCAAATCCTACGTAGCCCATGGAATCAATCGTACATGTATATGGGTCATGGCCAACCCGCTGCACGACAAGTCTTCAATTATGCTTATAATAGAATGATCATGAAAGACCTGTGGCGATATTCACTTCGGTTGTGTCGGTAGCTGGTAGCTTTACGAGAGAATACTAACCTGCCAGGAGCCTGTCCCGTCATCATCCTCGCACAGACCAACCGCTTTCAATTTGATGGATTGCTGTTCCCCTGGTCTCCTGTACTATAATTACGTACAAATCTATCGTCAATGCTTATCGAAGGGCGCAGCGACGTGCCGTGCAATAATATCGATATCTACCTACTTACCAACTGGGCCAGCAGGTGAATCCAGCATGACGAAGATGTCCCAGGCGGATGGCAGGTGAGTGCGACTAGTTGCATAAATTATGTATGTCACATTTGCAATATCTCTTAGGGGCCTGATTCCCATTCCTCTGTGCATCTGCTCGTGAAAACACCCCCGTCCGCCCAGAGTTCGCCCTCGAAGATCAATATTTGGATTGTACGGCAAATAAGACGTGCCGGTACAACGGTAGCACTCTAAGCAGATGCGGTTTAGCGCCAATATTCTATTCTGGCCACAGAAACGTCTTTGAGTAAGTCTGGGAAGTGTCTCCCCGGTGGACCGCCCAGGATTAAGGAAAGTCCTCACGAAGGACGGATAGGCTCGGAACAACCGGCTGCGTCCGAATTAATCGCACAGGTACGATCATACCCGAGTGCTTGCGACCCATGAGCCGAAGGAGCCTGGCAAACCCGGGCGAACCGGACGGAAAATATTACACAGGTGGATACTCACAGTATGATCCTTGGTGCATTGTTAGTGGGATTTCTTATTCAGCGGGCCTGAAGACCTTGCCACTTCAACCCCTTTTTGTGAGAGACAGCATACGGTATGATTATCAAGAGATAGATAGAACACGGGCGCTTAACATAACGCCGTTGGACATAAAGAGTTATAATATATATCTTTTCGCCCGATGAATGTGGTGGCGTAGTATGAGATTGGACTTTGCTAGAGCGAATCTTTTCTCTCCGCATATTTATGGACTGAATAATAATAAATCAAGGATTCTAATATAGGCGGAGAGGACAGGGTCTGGAGTGCCCGTAGGCTACTTGACAACCCTTGACTTCCCCGCAAATGGAAATGATGACCGTCGTGATAGAGCCTCATAAAAGTGCCGGTTTACGTTGCCTGCCGGTTGGAAATGTCCGGTCCTGCACAGTTCAAGAGACGATCCATCAGGCCAGCTGTAATTCACCGCGTCCGGTTGCTATCCCAGCATGTAGCGACGCAGGGATAACTTCGTGCCCTATCCTCCAAGCTCATCTCCCCCTATCTTGAACCACTTCGAGACGGTGTTTATTCTATCGCGCAGTTGAAAAGCAGGCAAGCCCCGCGCCTCCTGTCGATAATGTCCTCCCTTCTCATCGCTACTACACCGGTGAAGAACAGTACTCGTTCGCTCGGTAGTGTCTCTCTTTTTACTTGGGAAGCAGTGACCAATCCACTGTTCCAGTCCACTCCTTGAAATCTATAGTCGGTCTTTCTTTTACAATGCACTTTACAACCCACGGCCCCCTGGCCGTGGCCCTAATGTCATGGCTCGCCAACGCCACGCCCGTAGACGTTGTCCCTCGAACACCCCATCTAGGCCTGTTGAGCGGTGGTCATGACGGCAAAACCGTCTCCGCGAGCGTCAGCCTCGACGTAACACTTCAAGACGAGGTGCTCGTGGCCGGTGTCATTGCCGATGCCGCTGTCCCGCCTGTTCTGGGAGCCCATGCCGATGCCGACCTAGCTGTCATTTGCAACAACTGTTATACGAAGGGCAGGGTCGACGCCAGCATCTCCCTTGCGAAGGCAGTACCAGCTTGTGAGTGACACCAGAAGCCGCTCTTTGCCCACCCCTATCCCTATTGCACCTTGTCTCCTATATGGTCTGCATTCACCAAATTTCCACCTCAGGGACCTGTTGATTCTGCCAAATTCGTAATGAGCATGTAGCTAACCTTACTCGATTTAGTGAGTCTCTCCCTGACTGATATCGAGGCTTATCTCGATTTGGATATCAGCATTGGTGCCGCAACTACCATTGCTGTCAACTTATTTACTCCTGATCAACTTATCGAGCTCTCACTTCCTGGGCTCGATGTTGCTGCCAAGATCTATTTGGATCTTGTATTGGACGTGGAGGCTGCTATCGATGTGTCCGCGGGTCTCTACATTACGCTTGCTGATGAGGCTACCTTGGAGACGGACATCCTCACCGGAAAGATCCTCGAGGCCGCTTTGTAAGTCTACTTTGTCACGACCGAAAAGCATGACTGACCGATGTCACAGCTCCGGCTTGTCTGTCACGACGCTGCCTGTCACCGTACGTCTCGGCTGCACTTCTCTCCGAGCCGACCTCCGTCTTCGTGTTCAGCTTGCTGCTGGTTTGGGGCTTGACGGCGATGTCCTCCCCATCCTTGACGTCCTCCCCGATATTGGCGCCGGCCTCGAGGTTGCCGTCTTCGCCAACCTTATCGAATACGTGGGCTTCTTCTGCAACACCCCGAGCTGCCCCCTGTCGGAGGATTCTTTTGGCCTCAACGTTGGTGCGGCTGTTGGTCTCGGAGTAAAGGTTGAAGATATCCTCACGCTTCGCCTGGCTCCCACCGTTTCCACCGCGCTTCTCAGTGCGCCCACGTCGACTCATTGCGAGCACGTCGGCCCTCTACCTACCGGCAGCGGTCTTCCTCCTGCCAGTGGTATTACTACCGGTCTTCCTTCTGGCAGCGGTATTCCTACTGCTACCGGTATATCTCCCAGCGTTATCCTTCCCACCGGCTTTCAGTCTGAAATTTCATCCGGTATCGCGTCGGAGATCACGGCGTCATCGGTCACTCTGTCTGTGGAGACTGCATCTACCTTGTCGGATCTATCGGCCATCACGCCGGCGCCATCAGCAACTGGGGGCCTGATAACATCAATTGTGACTGTTCCGCAGACATAGTAAGTAGATACCCCTTGTCATACACTGGATCAGTCGGGTCTTTGAAGATGTCCGGGACGCTTTCCAATTTCGGGCCCTTTGCTAATATACATGACTGTAGCACAATTACGACGTGCGCTGCCCACGTACCGAACTGCCCTGGCGAATATCAGGAGGAGAAGACGGTCATTCATACTGTCGTTTATACTACCGTCTGCCCGGCAACGGCGACAGTCACTGACCTGCCGCCTAAGGCTACCCATACCTCGGTTGTCTCGTTCACGAAGCCCCAGCCGACGGTCACACTTGTTCCGACCTCATGCGTTGAGACATTTACTCCCCCGGCAACCGTTTCCAAAGTGACGACTTGCTCTTCGGCCGCGCCAACTACAGCGGGTTCATACCGCCGTTCTTACCCTGTCGCTCCCTACCCTGTCACGGACATGCCGCCATCTGAAGACTCTACGGCCAGCAGCAGTGCTTCTAAGCCCTCTGTCCCGGAGCAGAGCAGCAGCTACGGTTATGAAAGCCCGACTGCGGGAGCGGAAACCCCAGTCCCTACAGTTTCTTCTCCCACTGCGCCCCTGTACCCTACGATGGCTCCGCCACCGACTTCAGAGGCGGAAACCCCAGTCCCTACAGTTTCTTCTCCCACTGCGCCTCTTTACCCGACGAGCGCTTTGCCTCCGACTACGGGAGCGGAAACCCCTATCCCTGAGCAGAGCAGCAGCTACGGCCATGGCAGCTCCACTTCAGGGGTTTCCACCCCTGTGCCTGAGCAGAGCAGCAGCTATGGTTATGGCAGCTCGACTACAGGAGCGGAAACCCCTGTTCCCACGATCTCCTCTCCTCCTGCGCCTCTTTACCCGACGAGCGCTTTGCCACCGCCGGGGCCCATTTACAACACCACCGGCATGCCACCCACGGGCCCGGGCTACAACACCACAACGTATGCGACTACCCACCAGACCAACCACCCGAGCGTCTCCAGTTACCCGAGTGGCGCCACTACTCCAAGCATGACAACCTACCCTAGCGTCCCAACTTACCCGACTGTTCCGGATGTCCCGGGTGTCCCCACGCAGCCAAGTGCTAGCCAGGTTTACCCCACGAGCAGCTCTGGACTCCCGTCCCCGCCGCCCATCGCCACAGCTGGTGCGGACAGGAATGGTGCTCAACGAATGGCCGGCGCTATCGTCGCTGCCGGCGCATTCTTTGCTCTGATCTAGGCGATTTGGAAGGGGGTGGTTACATATTTTGAACCCTTGTAATTAGAGGCTGAGTTAATATTAATATTCTAATACGAGAGAGCGAGTTTCCCTGTCCTTGTCCGTTAAATTGGTGTTCGTCGGCCGAGCCATTTCGCCTGTGAACTTCGTATTCTAGCATCTGCGAGGGGATTGAGCTCCCAGCTGTCTAGTCAAAGTAAATTAGCCCGTATTCATGTTGTGGATGAGCATCGTCAGGCTTCCGTATGTGTCGTGGTTTCACAGGCACATCGTGTTGTTGTCAGGCCACGGGAAATCGAGTGGTTTCTCTACATCCTGACTTCCGCAAGCCACCCTTCTCCGTGCGACACTATTATCAGCAACCATGTGCCAGCCTGGGGGTGACAGACTAGCCACTGCATGAAAGGGATTCGCCGACGAATGTCGTAGAGGTTAAAGGGCTCAATAAGGATTAGGCTCTTTCCTGGCCTTCCATATATCAGGGACAGGGAGGGAACGGAGCTGTACATATAGACCTTCGGACGTGCCCGATACGCACTTGACAGTCCTGAAGGGCTAATACCGCTTATATTATTTCATATATCGTCTAATAGATTCAAGTTGATGCGCTCTTTGAATCCAGAATAATTAAGCCATGATTACGGCTTTACCATTTAATATTCTTCCCTCGATGATAGAGTCTTGTCACGTTTATTTTATAATCTTAGTACCATTATCTTGCTTATGCCGGTCTTACATTATTGCAGCCCTAAGCGAGCTAGTTCCACGCCGATCACACGTTCCTTTTCCCCGCATCAGATTCCTATACGGTTTCTGTGTTATTTTAGCCATTTTGTTTTCATTGAAGGTCTTCCGCCGTAACCCAATCTGCCCTCTCCTGCAACCCCTTCTATATACCGATCCTCCCCAGGAGGGACCAATATAGTGTTAGTAAACTACGTGCCACCACCATTGCATCTACGAGCAGTCACGTACGATGGCGCCTCCATTCCGTGCTGAGCATCTCGGTTCGCTCTTACGTCCGCAGGATCTCTTAGATGTGCGAACACGCATCCGCGACCAGGCTCTATCTCCAGAGGAGGCTGGCCTCCAAGCAGTTGAGAAGAGGGCTGTTGAGGATGTCGTCAAAATGCAGCAGAGTCTAGGCTTTAAGGCCGTCACCTCGGGTGAATTCGTTCGCACCCGCTTTTGGGGGCTCATGTGGGTGAGTGGGCATCTCTCGAATCTGGAATAGGGGCTAGCGTCTCGGAGACCATCCCCATGGGCCTGCTCCCGGATGCTAACTATGTTTATTGACTCTGGGTTCCACAGGACGAGTTCAGTGGCACCGTCGCTCTCCAGGAGGCCGATGCCGCCATGTTTCGCTTGTATCACCCTGATGTTGTAAGTTTGATCGAGAAAGACAGGCAAGTGATGCCTGGGGAATCGGTTATTGCCGCCCAGAAGCTCTCACATGACCGCACCAAGTCAGTCTCGAATCTTCACGAGCTTCGATTGGTCCAGTCTGCCTTGCCAAAGAGCGAATGGGGCAACATTAAACTAACCATCATCACCCCGGCCTGGTTCCATAGTAAGCAATTTCTAGAGTTGTGGCGCTGCCCCTCATTGCGTACTCCAGGAGATGTGGGTTTCCTTATGGGGCATTCGGGGCGTGAAGAGCATCCGAAGCATGTCATACATTCATGGCTACTCACGAGCAATTGAGAAGGAGCCTCGGCTGACCTCGGATGTTGCAGTGAGGTACAAGCAAGGCCGGGCGTATTCGAAGGAGGCTTACGCGAATGACGAGGAATATTTCAAGGACGTTGCCAAGGTCTACCAGGTAAGCGCCTATAATCCTCTCCTTCACATCGGCCAAGGACGTGGTATCTACCCGCACATATGCCACCGCCTCGAAGTTCCTGAATGGTGTTTCAGGACGCGTCTGCAACTCTCTGGAATCCTACTATTAGACAATTGCTAATGTTGGAATGGGGTGTATAGGCTGAGCTTTCCATGCTTTATGAGGCGGGTCTTCGCAATGTGCAGTTCGACGACCCGGGGATGGCTTGTGAGTGCCTTACCGGGTGAACTGTACGAATTAGCTGACCTCCTTGGTAGATTTCTGCTCTGAAAAGTTTCGCCGGGGATGGGAGGAAGACAAGGACAATGTAGGCAGCGTGGAGGACTTGCTAGATGCTTACATCAAGCTCTACAATGATTCCATAAGCAAGTGCCCGGCAGACATGCATACTGGAATTCACCTGTGCAGAGGTAACTTCATTGGCGGGAGACATTTCGCCGAAGGAGCCTACGATGTTATTGCGAAGAAGCTGTTCCAAAATCTCAACGTCAACACTTTCTACCTTGAGTACGATACGGAGAGAGCAGGCGGATTCGAACCGCTCAGGTACCTGCCTAGAAACAAGAATGTCGTCCTCGGGGTCATCAGCACGAAGCTACCTCAGTTGGAGGTCAAGGAGGCAATGAAAGAGCGTGTCTATAGGGCTGCTGATTTTGTAGCAGAAGGAAATGGTCAAAGCCGCGAGGAAGCCTTGAAGCAAATTAGCGTCAGTCCGCAGTGCGGATTCAGCACGCACGAAAGCGGGTATCCCCTCACATTTGACGATGAAAAGCGCAAGCGTAAGCACACTCCAGCGTCATTTCTTTCCCCTTATCTACTGCTCTGTGCCCCAAAAACCCCCTACCCTACGAGCCCCTTGCGCAGTCTCCGGTCCCCGAACCACGTTTTATGACGCCCCGTCACTTCGCTCACCAAGATCATTCGGGAGGATCAGTCGCTGACGCACTCTATTTGCAGTGGCGCTTGTGAGGCAGATTGCAGACGAGATATGGGGTGAACCATGAATATGGCGGGGATGCAGGGCTCAAACAAGAGTTACGGTTTGGGACGGATTTGGCGAGTAATCAGTGGATTGAGATCCATAGCTGTCACGGTTACTGCCGGTCTGGGTACCTGAGAGTTCTACTCAAGTTGAATAACCCAGCCGTCGCCATGCTGTTTTCCTTCTGCGTCCAGCCCACCCCACATGATCACACTCCGACCATCCGCTGCCTGGCAATAACCGAAGTGAGACCGTAGACCTGGATGAGCCTTGCCTTGACGCTCTTGAATTTCTCCCGGCGACTGCAACTCGACCTCCGCCCAGCTGGAGTCGCCCGTATCAGCTCCAACTTTTGATCGTATCTGGTCCTTGACTTTTGCAGGTTTGATCGCCTCATCCACGGTAGTTGTGGCCTTGAATTCGAGATCACTCGACGGGAGCTGAAAAGTCCACATGTCGCTCCATTGAGGGGGTTGATCGCTCTCTTCCGACGCAGAATCCCGGCGATCCCCGAAAAAATAGAGGAGGTAATTACGGCCATAGCCCGTGGTGACCGGTACGAGCCCGCCATTCTCGCGTGGCCTAGGTCCTGGAGTCAAGGGGTTGGTTGGAAACGACAGTGCCTTCCAAGTTGGTGGCTGTTCCGAATACTGCTTAATATCCAATGTGTGCACACGACCGCTCAAGTCATCCGAGTTGGAGATGAGGTAGAGGGCGTTGGCGACCAAAGCAGCACTTGTGGTAGCAACAGGAGCCGAAGGCAGTTGATTCCAAGTCTTGGTGGAACAATCAAAATGCCATGTATCTGCTAGCGCTGAGCCGTTAGAGTCTTTGCCGCCATAGAGGACCAGATTGCCGGCACAAGAAAATAACTTTGCCTCGGTTCTTTGGACCGGGACCCTCTCGGGGTGGACGGCAGGTTCGAGGTTGTCCCAAACTAGCCTTTCGGTATCGTAAAGCCAGATCCGGTGACGATCCGGGATTAAGTTCCCCTTCTGGTCAGAGCCACCATACACGGCAATGCAGCTGCCGTGAGCGCAGGCGGCGTGACCTTGACGTGCAGACGGGATGTGACCGCCTTGATTCGCCGGGATGACAGGAAGCACCTGGTATTCCGGAGTGGCAATTGCGGCTAGAGCTATCGAGTGAACGTCGGTGGACGCAAGATCAGTCTGGCTGATTCTACCACCGAAAATATAGGCCTTACTTCCCACAACAGTGACAGTATGATGCGACCTCATCAGCGATGATCTTAGCTAGTCTATTAGCCCAGTCATCTGTTCCTGCTGGAGGGGGCAAAAGGAGCAGTCATACACACCTAGAAACATCTGGGCTGGTTGTCCCTATCTGAGACCATTTTGCCTTGACGGGCACCGTAGGCTTTGCTGCGATGATTCTGTGAGATTGCCGCTTGCCTTTTCCGGGGAGGCTTATACATACCTACCGCATAACCCACACCCGCCTGGAGGCCTGTGGAGATTACTTGTTCCGCAGCCAACTGCGTCACTGCAGTCAGTCATGGTTTTCTGAGAATAGAACCCTTGGGGGTTGCATACCGCAGCCGCTACAGCTTCAGCCATGGCTGCTGCTTGTTATGACACTGAAGGTGATGAGTTTCGGATGTGTAACCTAGTTATTTGGGTGTGGTGACTAGTAGCTAGAAACTGGGAATCCAATAGCAGCGTGGACGGTCGAGAGTAAGGCGCGAAAGGGTTCCAAAAAATCATAATAGAAAGATGGCGCTTATGAGCGTATTTTGTACTACATACGTGGCGTGGTGAATGTAAATGACGTATGAAGTATGTATTGATATTAGGTAAGTAATAACGTGGTACAGAAGCTGTTTATGAAAGGGTTTATATTAACGTACATACTGTATTCTATGCCATATCTTTAACTTATATTAATAATTTAACTTGGCAGAATTTTTATTTATTTCTTGTGTTTTTTTAATATTTTATATTTATATCCTCCCCTTCCATTCCGTAGTATGCCGTTTTATGATTCACCTGTCCATTCTTTTAAACGTAATTATTGTATTTTTACGAAAGCATATAATAGTGCTTCTGGACTACAAACCATTTATGGAGCGGAGCGTTAAGGGCGGGAAACATTAAGGGGTTACAGCGTTAACGGAGCTGAGCCTTGGGCTCGCGATTGTCTTATTTATATAGAGCAGTCAACGCAAGCCACACCACATTTGAATGCGGGAGGCAAGGAATTTACAAGCGAATGCTGGTGACTTATCAGCCGGACCGTGCTGCCAGTGCGCATATGCCACTGATTGTACTTCCTGAATGCCGAATAATCGCCTGCTCAATCCTCGGAAGTCGCTGTCAGCGGCCTAAACGCCCAAGCTCCAGCCGCCCGGGCCCCGAGTGGTAAGTGATTTCTCAGCGAGCTCTCTCGTCAAGCCTCGCCAGATTATCCTGGAGATGGATATCATCCATAGACGTTGTCTATTGGGATCCGTTGTACAACCATGAAGTAGAGGTCACCGTATATAATGGGACGGTGCGCTGTCGATTCTCGTATATTTGCCGGAGACCTGCGCGTCCGCTACGCCTGTCTACTCCCTTCCACTGCCCAACCCACACTTCTAACAATGTCCACAAGCAAGGCAAACTACGATAATCATGGGCGTCTAGTCTGCACGAGTAGTTATACCTTAAAGAGCCGGCCGATATTATGAAGGCGGCGACGACGATCTCTGCGTGCGAGATTACTCACATGATGCCTGACGACCGAGGTATTGGCCAACCAGAATTGCAATGGCATATCGGATTCCCACATCAGCCAGGCTCCCTCTCCAGGGATGACACGGAACAGCTCTCACATGAAAAAGACCACGACGGCAACCCTGGGCATCAGAGAGAAACCGCCGCCGCAAGATGGCGGGTTCTGAGCATCGCTTAGGTAGGATCAATGCCTCGGTCAGGCCACCAGAACTGGCAGAGCTGGGTATGGAGCACAATATATTATCAGAAATCCAGACCCTCGCAAAACCATCACAATTGTTTAGAGGTGCGTGTAGGAGAGACTACAAAGGAGGGTATCCGACGACCCGTTGCTGAGATAGCCGAGGAAGCAGTCGCCGGCCCTCCTCGGCCAAATCTCCCATTGGGACTTAGTAGAGCACATGTGCCGCCTTTACTCCGTTTTCAGCGCGTCCGCCATTATGCTACATTTACTTAATGCCTGTCGCGGGAAAGTGAGGATGCTATTGCCTTGTCTGCTATAGCGTTACGTGTAGTTTTATCTAACTGCAAAATTATCTTGTTCCAAATAAGTTTTGTACAATATCAAAAACCGAATAAAGGACACGCTGGAGGAATGGTCCTCATAGTACGGTTAAGGGGCAGTCGCTACTGTGGAAACATTATGAAACCTAGGTGAAATATAACAGTTGAAACATGTCAACATAAGAGGCGCCATACTTAAAACAGGCACTAGAATATCACCATGGGACAGAATACTGCAGGCACAGCTACTGTATTGTTATTGTCGGGGTATTTGAGTTCAAGACGGGCTTTCGTCCTTGCTATCATGTAAGGGTTAAGTAGCGCCACCCTTCATGTGACGGGGTAACCAATGGGACAGACGCGTCCAAGTTTTCTGCGACAGAGGCCATCCAGTCGCCAAGTCAGCACTGCTCTCTCGCTTCCAATACCGGCTACCCGTGAAAGGCATGCCCCAGGAAACCCCCGAGGGTAAATAGGCCGTAGCCTCGCTCGGCCGTAGTCATTCTAACCCCTCACCGGTATGTAAGGCTTGCTGATCATCGACCGTACTACGCTGACGCTGGTGCTCATCGCCTGCCCGACAACGGAAGTAGAAAATCCCTCTCGCAGCGGCCTAAAGGCCGACCAAAAGCTTGGCACGCTATTCCGCGTCATCATCCACCACATCGGGCTGTAGAAGGCATCGAGCCACCCCAACTTGACCAGGCCGTAATTCAGTAGGACCCGCGTCTCCGGGCGACTGAAAAGCCAGACCGGCACGCCGCCCGCGGGTAGTAGGAAGCGCCAATCGACGATGGCAAGGACGGTTAGGCCGAACCACGCAATCCAGGCGAGGATTGCGTTCCAGTGGAGGTCCTCCTGCCCGTTGACAATCAACCCAGCCCTTAGGATTTCCGGAACGACGAGGCCGAGAGTAATGAGATAGATCGTAATTGACCACCGGAAGGTCTTGACTAGTAGGCGATACTCCTTGATGATGAAGAAAGTTAACACTACGATCCAGATGAGCGATGCGCCTAGTAGGAGAATGAGCATCGTTATAGCCGGCGAATTCAGCTTAGGATGGCCAGTTTAATTCGTTGTCATCATCAATACCCAAGCGAGACTGGGGGAATGGGGATCGATAAGCACATAATAGAGTGGTGCTTGCTGGCCAGGTTTATCCTAGGAATTTGCCTGGCCGATGGCTCGGAACTTTCTCTTCCCCATCCCCCTTGCCGCACTCTCTTGTAACCCCCTTCAATGGTCAAGTATAGTATTTAAAAGAATATTGTAGACCGAAAGCGGGTTTGACGTTGGAGCTCGGGGATTGGATGCGGACATCGGTTGCTTTGTTCATTGATTTGCACCCCCTGGACATGCCGGGTTCATGTTGATATGCTATATCAAACAAAGAACCTAGTTGGGCGCAACGTCTTCGAGACGTGACATTAGTGTCATCCAGATAGCCCTGGCAAAAGAGGGAAGGTCGAAGACATTCGCGCCAGCGTGTGCGTTTGTCTGTGCGCTTTACTCCCTCACGAAAAGACCAGCCATACCCATGCCCGTGCCTACACACATACTCACAACGCCGACTTCGCCGCCCGTCCGGCGCAGACCGTGCATCAAGGTACTTGCCATCCTCGCACCCGTAGCGCCCAGGGGATGGCCAAGGGCAATGGCGCCTCCATCTGGGTTTACCTTGCCCTGCTCCCACGCCTTCTCAAGCCCGAGCTTCCTCACACAGTAGATGGCTTGGCTTGCGAAGGCCTCGTTGATCTCCCATCTATCCACGTCCTCGTTCTCGAGGCCGAGTTGACCGAGCAGCCTAGGAATCGCCAGAGCAGGTCCGATACCCATCTCATCGGGCGCGCACCCGACCACCGTAGCAGCTACAAATTTGCCCATGATGCTCGACGTGAGACCCAGCTCGGCCGCGGTGCTCCTCCTCATCAGCATCGCCGCTGCTGCGCCGTCGCTGACCTGGCTCGAATTGCCCGCGGTGCTGGCACCGTCGCTCTTGAAGGCCGGCTTCAGCTTGGCGAGCGCCTCCAGGGTGGCATTTGCCCTGATGCCGTCGTCCCGCGTGACCTCGATGGGCCTCTCGTCGCCGACCTTGTTTCCCTGTTTGTCCACCTCCTGGAACCTCGTGCGCACTGGGACGATCTCTTCGTCGAAGAGACCGCGGGCCTGAGCAGTCGCGGCGCGGCGGTGCGACTCGACGGCGAACTCATCTTGCTCCCTGCGGCCCACGCCGTAACGCGCGGCGACATTCTCGCTCGTGATACCCATGGGCATGATGCAACCACGCGCGTCCTGGACAGGGCTGTCTTTCAGCTCGGGCCACAGGTCGGTCGGAATTGCCCTGCTGGCGTAATTCCGCGTCATGCTCTCCATGCCGGCCGCTATGCCGGCATTGATCATACCGGTGCGGATCTGAGCGGCAGTGATGGCTATGCTCTGCAGGCTACTGCTGCAGGCTCGATTGACGGTATATAAGCTCGTGGTGTTGGGAAAGCCCACGTGATTCATGGCCATGCGGGCAGCCTTGCTACCGCCCAGCTCGGATAGGACGACACCGACGGCCACATCCTCCACATGCTCGGGAGGTAGGTTCGGGTTGGCATCAAGTGTGGCGCGCAGAACGACCGACAGCAACTCTTCAGGGTAAGCGTCCTTGAGTTGCCCGCGATAGGACCGACAGATTGGGGTGCGGAGGGCAGATAAAAGGACGACATCGGATGGGGACCTCGAAAGAATCGAGCCAAGACCCTTGGAGAAGGCCATGATGACGGACAATTCTGGGTGGCAGTAGAAAAATCCACGTAGCTCAGAGATGGATGGTACAGCTACGGGGAGAAGGAAGGACTGGGAGAGAACAGTTTGGAGGTGAAATTAATCGCCGGATAGCCTACGATTGCTAACCACCACACCTCATTCTCACGGCCAGCGAAGATAATATTGCACTGAAGGAAATCAGGGGAGGAATTCGCCGACGGTAAGTATATACGACCGTAGAGGCTTAAGGGCAAAGTCTGAAAGTTGGTAGATATAGGTCATCGGTATCAGGTCTTCGGAGCATTCCAGCAGGCGAGGAAAGCTCGGTATATATATGATCTTCGTCTCGGCTAACAGCTGCGGATGTACATATGTACCTACCTCCTACGATATTAATATGTAGCAAGTATATATCCTAGATCCCAGATTATATGAAATGCCACCAAGCACATCATTGGTAGGCAGGTACTGCAGTAGCTTCGATCTATGACACGGGCAAGGCAAATCCCACCACGGCCTGGTGCCAGTATATGGCAAATTCTAGCCCACATGCATGTAGTTAGCGCATAGGGTGAGTGGCTACGTGGTAATGAAAACTTCGGGATGCCCCATTCCCGTTCCCCGCCCGGGATCGGACCGCGGCAAGTGTTCGGGAACATTAAAGGGATATATACGGATTAAAGTGCACCAAGGAAGCCACGTTATTTGGCCCTTGTCTTAAACGAGTCTGCCTTATCTTGCACCGCCTTTCCTTACATTAACCTGGCTTGCCATACAAGAGTAGTTTTAACGGCTGCTAACTACTTTGATAAGAAGGGATCAGCTTTAAATGCTGAAGCACTAGCAGCCGTACCGAGATAGTACTGTATAGGTAGTCAGGATATAAAAGTACCGAATACACTTATGTAGTCCCTCTCCCTAACTTCAAATTCAAGTCGTCCACCTTGACGTGTATCGACGTCGTGGTCTGGCATGGCCAAGCCAGATATATAACCTACGAACAAATGCAAGCCCTCCCATGGGCCCTCGTTGGGCGCCCAAGTGCTTCCAGGGTTTCTATGCTTCCCGGCTATATCGGATACCTAGACCGATTCTCTGGTGTGTCTCATCAGCACCACTTCCGTGCTTCATCCTCTTCGCTGGACTTGTGAAGCCATCTCTTCGAATGTCATCCACCGTATCGGCCGCCCCGCTGCCGAACTTGCGCTTCTCCGATGCCGAGACGGCCTTGTTGACTCCGGCGAACAGTTTTGACTGGAGCTTCGCCGTCTTCTCTGTGGGGGCCGGAGTCCCGTCTCTGGACCCCACCGAACTGGCAACTTCCACGTATGTCTCGCGGGGGTCCCGGCGAAGCATCTCCGACGCCGCCTGGCTGGCTTGGCTCTCGAACACCTCTCCTTCGTTCCCGTTGCGGCGCCGCGATCCCCGCGAGTCCTGCGACATGTATGACTGGGTAGCAGCCGCCACGGATTCTAATGCCGCACGCGCCAGCTCTTCGTTGTCATCGGCAGAAATCGTGCTCTCACGGCTCTTGCGTCTGGTTGGCGTTGGCGCCTCCATTACGACCCTGCTTCCGCTATAGCGGTGAATCGGCTCCGTCTGAGTCACCAGATTCACCGAGGGGAGCAGGCCCGGATGATCCCCTCCATGGGCACGCGAAGACGGGGTGGTCGGCAGGGACGACAAAGACTGGACGCCACGCGTATGCCTCGACGGTATTCGAGGCGGGGGACGGCCAGCCGGAATAGGAGTCGAGGGAGCACTGTTGTTCTCGTGGCTGAGGGCTTGCAGGAGAACGGCAAACCCGCCCTGTTCCGGATCATTGTCGTGACGAGCCTCCCGATGGTGGATTGTCTTAGGCGTGTGCTGTGGGGTAGTTCGACAGTGCTGCTGCTGTGGGGTCGCGGCCGCTGGGGTCTTGGGCGTCAGGGCCCCATGGAAAACGCCTCCAGGACTGCAAAGCATGTGGAAGTGTTCGCGGTTCTCACGGATGCGGTTCAACAACATGTCGCGCTCGTCAGTCAGACTAATAACCTCATCTTCCTTCTGCTGTATGACCTTCTTTGCAAGTTTCAGGCGCCTGTATAGGCCGTCATTCTCCTCCACGGCAGCGTCATACCAATCCTTAAGCTGGAGGTACTTGGCTAGGGTCGTCTGAGCGGCGGCGTCAAGCTCCCGCCGGGCCAGACGGGAGTCCTCGGCCAAGCGTAGGGCCTGGACCTCTCGTCGGGTCATGTCGTGCTCCACAGCAGCTCTCTTGGCGTCCTCGTCGGCCTGCATGCTGAGCAGGTTGTATTGGAGCTTATGATGGGCCGTCTCCATCTTGAGTCTGGCGTTCTCGGCTAGACAGGCATGCAACATATTCCGAACCTCATCAGCCGATGCATCTGCGATCTGGTCCGCGGTCGGCGGAACATAATCTGGCGTAGTATTAGCAGCAGCGGGAAGAGCGGCGGCCGAGGAGGCAGTGCCATAGCGGCGGCTAGCGTTGGTATTTTTGTTGAAGGTGGTTGCCGGCGGCGAGAACACGTTGGCTCGCTGGGAGCTAATATAGCCCACCGACAGGCCTAGAGTGCCATTGCCATTGCCGCCGCCGTTGCCGTCGGTCGGCTGGGCTGTGGGATACTGGGACGACGGCGGTGGTGTCAAAGATGAAGGAATCGTCTGACGGGATTGCGAGTCGATCGGCTCCGTCTTGAAGGACATGGGTTGATCCGGGTTTGAGTGGGCGCAGGTCTCTAGATCTATAGGCGAGGTTGGACCTTCTGTCGAGGGAAGCGACTGTTGTGATGAATTTGCCGACTCCGTGTCGACGCCCTCAATGTCAATGTCAGCAAGGGGACGGGGAGGTTTCGAAGCGGTAGCCATTTCGGTATTGGTTGGCATTCTTGTCGAGATGCTAGAGATAGTTGGAAGGCGGTCAATTGGCGGAAAGCAGCCGGAGGTTCGGGATTCTCGCTATTCCAACATAGGTGTGTGTAGATATGTGTGTGTATGGACGAATAGCTCGTGACTGGTCGAGAGATACGATCGAGATAGGCTGGCTGGTGATGCTTTTTATGAGCGCCAGTGCTGATGTTGCAAGAGGTTCGTAGAATGGTCGGCCCAAAAGTGCATGGCCTTCGCTGTTGTCAAACCCTGTAGTATTCCCGGGGTCTTATCTGTTTGAGAGCATGTACGTGTGCGTTTGTCAATACCGAACGTAGCGATAACAACGTTAAGGGGGTCGACGTCAATGTGGATTGATAATTGTATCAATCATATATGTGATAGGTTCAGTGGTGGTGACAGCAGCTTGTACATTCGTGTCGTATAGTATGGAGACAAGGGTGCTTGGATACGCAATTGAGTTGGAACAAGCGAATAAAGGCGGGGGCTGAAAATCAAAGTAAGATTTTTAAATTGAAAATAGTTTAAACAATTCGAATTTTAACGTTTTAATGTTGAAATCCTTGGTAAAAGCGAAATAGGAAAAGTTTAGAATTAATAGTATATTTGTAGATATTTACATCTAATGTTTTAAACCTATTCCCTTACATATTACGCTTATGTCCCAAATATCCCCCTATTAATCGTAAGTAGGGTGTTTACGCGCGGCCTGCTAATTGAAGTCGTCGATACTGCCGTCCTCGTCACCTTCGCCTGTTCTAGCCCTCCATTCCGCCATCTCCGCTACCGGCACACGTCCCCTAAGCCACCGGAGCGTCGCCTCGGTGCCCCGCTCTAGTACGTTCCACCTCGGCACCCTAAACCGGTTGCCGCTGACTTCCAATCTCTCGAGGTTGCCGCTGCCTCCGAGCAGGCCGAGTCGTGGGTCCAAGTGCGCGATGTCGTTGTTGCTTGCGTCAACAGACTTCATCCCCTTTACCGACTCGAACTCCAGCTGCTCCAAATGGTTGTTCGATATGTGCAAGACCGTAAGGCTTGGAAAGAAGTCCCGCAACACGGGCAGGCTCACGATCCTATTGAGCGAGACGTCCATCTTCTCGAGGTTCGGGGCCCGGAGCCGCAATGTCAAAGGAACCAGACTGGTGATCCGATTCGAAGAGAGATTCAACTCCTTGAGCGCTGTAAGGTCTAGCTCATCTCCGCCAATATAGCTCTCCCCGACAAGCTGGTTGTGCGACATGCAGAGCGTCGTGAGCGTGTCCCCAAAGAAGGACAGCGACTCCGGGACGCTGGTGAAGGTGTTGTGTTGGAGCCGCACCTCGAGCACATTGTGATGAGCTACGATCTTAGAACATACTACGGGATGGAGTGACGAAGATTGCGTGTTAGACCGGTCGAGCACACCTCCGGCCTTGATCGGCCACTCTTGAGTACTCGCCGCCCGTGGTCGCGTCGTCTCTGGTGAATGAGGTGCCGAGTCGGGCGGTGTGGCGAAATCCTCATACTCGGAGCGACTGTCCTCGAGGTCGTCGTACTCGGCAGAGGTAGGTTCGCCGCCGGCAGAACCTACCACGCTACGTCCAGCCCCGGCTTGCTCTACACTCCTCGTTTCGTCGGTAGGCACGGACTCCAACCTTGCCGCCAATGCCGCCTTCAGATCTTCGGTTGTAAGGGACGAGAATTTCTTGTCTCTCAGGGGGTTTCCGCTTATTCGAAGCATAGCTAAGCTGTCCATGGAACCAATTTCGGGGGGCAAAATACGGATGTCGTTGCTTCCAAAGTCAATGCTGCGCACTTCTAGGCTCGTTAAGCCTTCGGGAAACGCGATGATGTTATTTTCGTCGGCGGCGATGGTGAGCAGGCGTGTCCAGGATTCCATGTTGGGAAGCGACTCGATCTTGTTCATCGATACGCTTAGTTGGTGAAGTGAGGGTAAGACGAGCGGTTGCGTCACGGGTGCCAACAATGTCAAGCGATTGATTGAGACATCGAGCGTTTGCAGCTGGGAAAGACCGTTCACATCGGGGTGATGGATCAGAATGCCTGACAACGCATTCTTGCGGGCTTGCAGTTCAGTGAGCGGTAATTTCGAGAGGCTTTCAAACGGTAACGATTCGAAGGCGTTCTCGTTGAGGTTTAGAATGCGAAGTCTCGACAGGTTCACCAACCCTTTGGGCAACGCCGAGATGCTGTTGTTCTGAAGGTCCAATATCTCAAGTTTCTCGAGCTTGCTGAAGCACTCGTCCATCGCTCCGTACAGTAAGTTGTAGCCCAGCTTGAGATCCCTAAGCGTAGTCACCTGGGAGATGATCTCGAGGCAATCATTCGTGAGCTTGTTATGGGCCTGTCACGCCGAAGAGTTAGACGATCCGGCCCAATACGGGCGGGGGCTGTACATACCAGGTTTAACGAGGTGAGAAAATGAAGGCGCCGGAGTCCCATGGGCAGGGTAATGAGGGAATTGTTGTGGAGATCGAGAAACTCGAGGCCGGCAAAATGATGACCATTACCACCCTCCTCGTCGTCTACAGAATCCGTTGGGTCGGTGTCAGGGAAGACGGCGTCATCTATTGCTTCCAGCTCGTTATCTGCAGCAACGAATCTTGTCAAATCGACACTCTCGGCCCAGGCGCCGTCGTCGCGACCGATGAACTCGAGGTCGTACATCTTCATGACCTCTTCGGGTATAAGCCCGAGGCCCATGGCGGATATGTTGAGCCTGCCAGTCGTGCGAGCGGCCTCGATACGCGACTGCATCGCCTTCCGATTAGAACTCTCGAATTCCTTTTGGCCAAAGGGGTCATCGGGAAGGTCGAAATCGGACGCCTGGTCGGTTGGTACAGCGAGCATTTTCTCAGAATCCGACGTCTTCCCAGCCGCGGCTTCGGACGTGTGCCGAGAGGTGGCGCGTCTCGCAGCCTTTGCTTTAGCTATCTGCTCCCGCAAAGCCGCAGACGACTTTCGGCTGGTTAGAGAGGAGGGTACATCCTCCCCCGAGTTCGTGGCGGTGGCTCTGGACGCAGTTGACGGGCTGGATAGGTTCAGGTTCTCGAGAGAAGCTCGTTCATTATTGGTAGGCTTCTTGAACAGCCCGTTCACTGAGGCGCGTGACTTCAATGGCCGGGCCGCCAACGTTTTGGGGCCATGCTTAATCTCCGTGCTTCGGCTGCGAGGAGTACCAAGTCCCACGGAAGCGGATAGAGAAGGCCGCGATGGGACCTTGGTCAAGGGCCGTCGCGTCGCCAAAGTAGAAGCCGACGACATGGACCCATGTCGCGTCGGCGTCCCCTGTACCGTAGGCAAGGGGGGCACCTTAGGCGTAATAGCACTAATGCTATCTTGTTCTGAGCTGGAGCCAGGACGACTTCGGGTCGTGGTAGTCGACGCATCCGAACGATGGCTGGACCCAGGCGTGAACGCATGCTTGGAGTCCCTACTTCTAGGCCGCGATTGGGACCGGGACCGAGATTGAGGGCGGCGGGGCGGGTCGGGATCGAAGAAGCTGCTACCATGTTGTTTGATGGCCGGGGAAGAGGGCAACTGCGATAATGTTTCGATGGTCCTATCGGATAGGGACTGTTGGGAGGATTCGGAGGGTGTAGATTTCCGAACGGTGGAGCTGGAACTAGAATTGAGGTTAGAACTAGAAATAGCACCCGTCACCCGCGCGACGTCAATATTGTCGTGATTTTCCTGGTCTTGGGCCCTTTCCGTCGACCACGCACTTTGGATAGACGGCCGCCTCCCGGTTCCAAGCCCCGGCAAGGGAGGCCGCTTGAAGTCACCATGGCCGATGGTGTGCTGGCGAGCCCGAGCTGGGACAGAGCTCCTTGAAGCAGAGCTCCCCCTGGCGGCCTGGGAAGGTTCACGAGACGTGCTTCTACTTCTGTTCGTGTAGGCCGTTTGAGAGCTCACGGGAGGTGGCAATTTCCTTCTCGTCGGCGTTCCCGTCCCTATACCAGATGTGGACGCGGTACTCGATGGGAGCCGATCGCGGGAGGCTGTCGAGCGCAAAAGTCGCGAAGGTGAAGCAGTCGATTGGGATGGCCGTGCGGGTGAAGTAACCGCGTGTGAAGATTGAGGAAGGGGTACGGGAAGACGCGAGGACGAGGGCGCTGCGGGTCTTGGAATGCCGCTGGATTTAGCTGGGGCTGATGCTGCAGCTGAAGCTATGCGTGCCGAGCGTCCATTGTCCATCTTCCCTTCTTGAGCAGGACCACCGGAACGACTGGCGAATTTGGGATGTTTCCGCGGCGAACTTGGGACATGTAGAACGCAGCACCAACCGCTTGCTTAAGGATCTAGGGTACATAGCAACCATATCTTTTCAAATGTCGCCGATGTGTCCAGGTACGTAAGATGAGCTTACAATTCCTTTCCAAGAATTGTTAAGCATTATACAAAAACGAACAAAAGGAATATTTCGCCATACATATTACTTAAACAATTTTTAATTTCAAAATAATTGTTACGTTAATATTATATCTAAATATTCTAGCTTATAATGTTGTAATTATGAGGTTATTTAATATTAAAGAGCCTGGTTTTTATTTAAACTCGAATAATAATAAAAAATTAAAGAATAATTCGATTGTGTTTATTGTAATAGTCCTAACCTTTTAATACATATTAATACATATCACAACTTAAAAGTGTTCGTTATAGAAATATTCGCAAGTCCTCTAAAAGATTAGCGATATAATAAAAGCCAAGGGCGCGCTCGGCCTAGCGTCTATGTCACCGCCAAGATCAGAAGCTGCCCCCTATGCCTCCCCCTGTCGGACATGCGTGTACGAAAGCGTATCATAGGCGAGTCGGGAGGCTGTGTCAACTTCTTTTGCTGACTGCGGCGGCTCAACCTTTAGCGACATGCCAGCCAGTAAGTATAAATATGTGAGTGGCGAACATCCAAGTATCTTACATATCGACCTGGGAGCAGCGATCTAGCGGACTTACTGGCTCGGAACATCTTGATAAGCACTACGAGCCTTTCGTACTCGAAAGGTCAACGCCACCGTATAGGCAAGGTCATCAGCCAAGAAACCCAGAGATCCATCTATGGCCAGGCGCTCGTCCAATTTAACTAGAAAGAGGTCCTTAGAAAAGCCCCGTGACTCTAGCATAGTGATGGCTAACTCTTGAGTATATGACCTGTCCATGATCAAAGACGAGGTGTATGTTCATGTTGACCGGGCACTATCCTGCCTTTTGCGACAGAATGCAACCATGGTCCTCATTCTAAATGACCTTAGGAAGGAAATGCTTGAATTCGCTTTATCCACTCATGGACCAACTTGTTCCAGCCTTACGTTTGCCAGAACCTCCTTGCCTAGCCTTGCAGTCTCTGACCTTGGCCTTCCACAGAACACTCCCGTATGCTCGGACGCAGCTGAGGCCTACGCATGCCATCTACATATTTAATCCCACATTCTAGCTAATATCCTAGACTCCGTCTTCACCATCCGGCAGAGTGAATGTCCGAAAGTGACGTTAGTGTGGAGTCTAGGACAAACACAAATCGCAAAGGCTCATTGGTTCCAGGATAATTAATCCCAAGTTCAGAGTTTATCCGCCAACATGGTACTGGCGGTGGCTGACAAATAGAACTGAATGTTGAGATTCGAATAACTACCGTCTCAGTGAATAGCCGCAATTTCCATGGTTTAGGAGAGCTCAGGTTTGAAAGCTCTTATCATCGCCCCAAAGTTGTTCTTTCATCTTGGGTCTCTATGCGGTTAGGAGTCCTGCCTCCTTTACCATAATCTGGATAGCTCAGACTTTAAGAATTGCATAGAGACAGCTACTGGCCAGATTCTGAGAGCTCTGAAGGAGCACACAGGGCACTGGTCAAGATATTAAAGCGCCAGCTGCCTCTTATGCCCTCTCATCTCTCATATATGTTATTCCATAATGAATTGACATTACTTAACCATCCTACCACCTGCCATACATACAACATACTTACCCATATGTAGTAGGTATACAGGCGGTAAGGTCAGTGCAGAATCACATGGGAAGATACACGAATGGAAGGAGTCCAGTAACTGAGGGATAGTTCAGTTAAACTCGACAACCGGCTTTCTTAACCAAACCACAATCATCTTCTGAAATCACTACCCCCAACTCGTTTCTTCAACTCATACCTGCTATTGCTAGACTCCAAAAGGTGGGCGCTTGAACCGTTGATGGTTTGAGCTTACTAGCTACATATGGTTGAAATTCCGACAACCATCTTCCGTCAATCCTATCATCTTTCTATCAACAACCTGCCTTCTATCAATAAATACCATTCCTACCAACAACTCACTATTTCTCCTGTCAACAACAAAATTCTTACAGGGCTCATTCGGTTCGTCACCTTCTTATTCAAGTATCTCACGAGAGCTGTCTGCTGGTATCGCACTGTTTTCTCACCTCCGGCACAGACCACTGATCCGAACCCTAACCAATATCGACTAACTAGTTACATAGATAGGGGTATTGCAATCAATAACGCCAATAACTGCACCATTATCGATAAGGGCTGCAGCGGTGGTGATGGTGGTAGCGGCGGCGCGTTGGGCCCCCAAGGGGGCGCTGACAGTAAGCACCCCTTTCTTCTTTGGTTTCCTGGCATACCTTGTTTACCTTTGATGCGTCTCTTGCGCTAATGGTATCCTTAGGGCCGTCAACAGAAGAAGGAAGGAAAGGGAGCAGGCGGTTGGCGTAAGTTCATTATGACCTATCCAGTTACCGGTTTACCTTACGTACCCCAAAATAGTGCAAGGCAGCCAAGAAGGGGACCGGGCCACACTACTCCGGGTGAGCCGGCGCCCACTAAGAGGATGAGCCGGCGCCCGCGCTCGGCAAGCCTACGCACCATACAGGGCGGCTTGAGCCCCGGGGTAAGCTCGCACTCACCGCACAGCGTGACTCGAGCCCGCTCCGATAATACGGGGCCGTTCGAGTCCGCACCCACTATAACCTGGGGGCCCGCACCCATCACAAGGGGGCGGCTCGAGTCGATTGGCATCCCGTTTCCAGCTTTGCCCACGTTTACCAAAGACGTTCTCATTACAGCTGAACAAGACACTGAACTCCTTGAGATCCTCGGCAAACTTTAGACGGAACCTGAGTCGAGATCACCTGAACTTCAAGGTTCCGGTCTTAGGAGTTCTAACGTGGGACTATTTCCGTGAAGAAGATCGATCTTGATCTCCACTCTATGGGGAGCCTACATTATGTTCCTGATCTTCCGAAATCTGGGTTGGATCCAGGTGTCTTTTTGTGCGTACTTCGAGTTTCTTCTGACCCGGACCGAATATTCAGGACCGGCGTTTCACCCTCATCCCGTGAGGTTCTCTGCCCACCACACAGTTGGCGGGGTTCAAGCCTACCACCGAAGATGACGAGCCCGCTGGGCCGGCCGTAGAGGATGAGGCATAACTGTGGACGGCTAGGTAAGCACCATGTATATGCCACACATATAAGCCTGTTCCGACTAGTATCTTTTCCATACTTATCCGTTGCTTTTGACAACAACCATTATAGGAGACGGACCAGCTCGTCCTCCATGGTGAGCCCAAAGAAGCAGATGGATTCGGGGTAAGGGGGTGTTGTGTTGCCGGACTGGCTGAAATGTAATTCTCAATAACAGAAGATTCAACAAGCAATAATACTTATTATGCGCTCGCTAATGATATAGAGGTAAGATGATGAGACGGACTGGTGTGGCTTGACACTTTTAGGGGACATTGGTGTTCTTCTTTTGCTTGGCGTTTGCATGCATGATATGCGCTGTCCGCATCATAAGGGATCTCCACAGGTACTGGGATAGTGGCTTAGTAAGTCTGTCGTCTTGATTGGAGAGGAGCTATGGTAATTTGTTACTATGGTGTTAGAGGTCAGCCTCACACACTGTCACGTTGCGCCGCCCACTGCGTTTTTCCATATCCGGTTAGCACCATACATACATAATCCGCTATTTTCCATCTATATGGAAAATAATATTTCAGATAATGTTATAACTAGCTTATATTGTTTGATATATATTACGAGAATTGGCGGCTTTTTAAGTTGGAAAGGTGCCAATTTGCATGTAATTCGTCATGTTCCTGGGGACCACCCTGGTACAGTATGACCCATACTAAATCTGTGTAAGGCGGTCACTAGCGCGCTCCGCAGATACGTGACAGTGTGTGAAAACTTTAGCCTGATACCATGTAAGCAACCTGTCAACCTCTTACTGATTGATCTATTTTCCACAATTTCGGTATGGAGGGGGCGGTGTGTCTATTTCGAGACACAGAAGCTCAAGTATGTACGGCTTATTATGGCTGTCAGTAGGTAGCAGTGGGCTACGCTAGCAGCCACGCCATACAAATGAGGTATAGTTTTCCATGGGTCAACCGCAGGTACTTAAAGAGAATTGCAATACACCAATCAAAGGTAGGTTACACCTAGGGGGGGTTTATGACCCACACACAGACCTGACTTTTTGCGAAAACTTGCCCATAAACACCACAGTAAGCTCAGCTGCAGATGCCCCTCCATTCCGTGTGTTATGCTCTTCTACTCTACCCCTCTACTAGGTATGTAGCCGCCCAATGTCGGTGTACTTCCTCTTTACCCCTCCATGGAAGGGAAGATGATCGATGCTCAGGTAGCCCATACAAGGGCAGCTGTCTGCGATGTAACCTCCTTGTCAGGATCTGGATGGCTTCTTATGGAATACGCCGATATCCCTTCTACGCTACAGTCTATGCAAGCCTGTATGTAATCGTTTAGCTTGAATTTTTACGTGCAATTGGATCATTCCACGTACACAAGCAGCTGGATGGACATTGCTAGGAATTGGGTTTCACTTAAAAAGTAGATCTTGTAAACCCAATTGGGCAGTATAGTAAGATCTGAGTTGTAACTCCGATACTAGGCCGAGCTCTGACTCTTTAAACATCCGCCAGGACATAAATTTTCTAGTCTCACAACCAGTTCGGGTTCCCTACTGTCCTGCTGTGATATTTTTCGTTGTTTTTGTTTTGTTATAAACCGTAAATACAGAATATCATCACGATCATTGATACCCACTTCTCCCGTCTTGCCTCGCGTGTTCCGTGTCGAGCCAAACTCCTTCGTCGTGACTCGGCGTCTTCCACTTTTTCTTCACTTGTGGCCAACAGCTTCAGCCGTTATCATCAACCACGTCTGCTACACCAGGTCTTTGGTAGCCGAAACTTGATCAAACCCTCCCGTCTTCTGCTGGACTATCCCTTCCGACTTCCAAGAAACTATATCATCATGCCGGGAGTCGAAATGGAGCCATTGAAGGCGGACGACATGAGAGGTAAGTATGTTTGGACGGGCCATTGTCGGACCCTGCCCTACCGTGCAACATCTTCAGGCGCATCTGCCATTTCAATCCCCATTCGGTGTTGTCTGGAGAACGTGTCTTAGCTACGATCGTATCCACTCCTCGTGCCTTCTATCATCACTCTCGACAACGCGCACTTATAGATACATACGTGTGCTGTGATTCGGAGCTATACACCTGAAGACCAGTACGCTAATCCTTGCCGAACCTTCAGTCCTGGGTTACGACCCCTTAATCCCGCCTAATTTGCTCGTATCGGAGATTCCCATGACGGAATCCTCTCTACAGACTGTCGTCAAGGGGCGTCGAGAAGCAGTTGCTATCGTCATGGGCCGCAGTGACCGACTGCTGGTGGTTGTCGGTCCCTGTTCCATTCATGATCCTGAAATGGCCCAGGAGTACGCCTCCCGTCTCAAGAAGCTCTCCGACAAGCTGTCAGACGACCTCTGTATCATAATGCGCGCCTACCTCGAGAAGCCGCGGACGACTGTAGGCTGGAAAGGTCTGATCAACGACCCGGACATCGATAACAGCTTCAAGATCAACAAGGGTCTGCGGATATCGCGCAAGATGTTCAGTGATCTGACGAACGCTGGGGTGCCGATCGCAACCGAAATGCTCGATACCATCTCTCCCCAGTTCCTTGCGGACTTCATCTCTGTCGGCGCTATCGGCGCGCGCACGACCGAGTCACAACTGCACCGGGAGCTGGCCTCGGGTCTGTCTTTCCCCATCGGCTTCAAGAACGGCACCGACGGAAGCCTCAGCGTAGCCATTGACGCCATCGGCGCCGCCGCCGCCAAGCACCACTTCATGGGCGTTACCAAGCAGGGTCTGGCCGCTATCACGAGAACCAAGGGCAACGAGCACGGATTCGTCATTCTGAGAGGCGGCACGAAGGGCACCAACTACGACAAGGACAGCATCCAGGCCGCCAAGGAGACGTTGGCTAAGAAGGGACAGAAGATGGCCATCATGGTCGACTGCTCGCATGGTAGGTGAAAACGGGGCAGAGGATTCTCGAGTGCAGCTGATCTGATACGTGAATAGGCAACTCGAACAAGGACCACCGAAACCAGCCCAAGGTGGCCAAGGTCGTTGCCGACCAGCTCAGGGAGGGCGAGAAGGCCATCATTGGTGTGATGATCGAGTCCAACATCAACGAAGGCAACCAGAAGGTACCTGCCGAGGGGCCGGCTGCCCTGAAGAAGGGCGTGAGCATCACCGACGCCTGCATCGACTGGGATACAACCGTACAGGTCCTCGAGGATCTCGCAGCCGCGGTCAAGGCGCGAAGGGAGAAGAACGCAGCCAACGGTGATGCTCTTATGGATGCCAAAACGACCATTATCGAGGAGGATTAGGATCTTTATACAACACGAAAGCCGTGGCGGAAGCAGCTGCCTAAGCTGGAAACATTTAGGGCAAGTGCGTTTAACGAGCGCATTTGTCACAAAAGCCATCCGGAATAGGGGGAGTCCCCTGGATTACAAGGCTGATTTTCCTTGATATACAGCAAAAGTACGGCAGTATCAACTTTCCGACGATCCGGACATGTAGGGTTAAGGGTTTGGGGGCGTTTGTGGAGGGGCACTCATTCTGAGTGCATAAAAAGGCTTCACGTTTCGAATTGATGAATAGGATCGGCTCACCCGTGCAGTCAGGATTCCTCGTCTTCATCTTTACTCCTATAGTAGTGGGAAGTCTCCATAGGCATCCTTGTAATACCGTATCCATCGCCATGACATTCCTGGAGGGTGTTCCTCCTTTTCCCCACTTCTCACTAGTTTCGGGGTTATGCAAGTCTCGGTGATTTGCAATATATAACCACGACGTGGATTGCAGCACTGAACAGGAAGCAGCTGGTATCAGATATCTGGTGTAAACGCATTGCGCCCGTTGCCCTTGCCCAAGTAGCTCCTCAACGCCTTCTGGATTTGAAATCCTAAGTACCTTCAAATCTTAACAAAGCCAAATGTATATAACCGCACAGTAAAACCTCTTCTTCATCTCACACCGCCGGCGCCCTCTCCACCGACGGGCACCTGCACGTAGGCGCCCCTATCCTGACGGCCCGTGCTGCGACCGCGCCTCCTACCACCGGGCACCGACTCGGTCCCCCCGGCTGCGGCGATCTTGCGCTCCTCTCTCAGCTCGACGACCCGCCGGACGGCAGCCCAGCCCAGCAGGCCCGCGGTGGCGAGGATGAACCCCCAGACGATGATGCGGTCCTTGCGGCTGTCGCGCTGGAAGCACGTGGCCACGACGTCCGTCTCCCCGGCGTCCCGGCATATAGGCAGGTTCTGCGACAGGCAGAAGGCCCGCGTGCACTGCGTGCAGGACGTCGACGCTGCCCGCCGCTCGGGCTCGAGCGGCGAGGGGGCGGAGCGGAGCGCGCTTTGGGCGTCTGTTTGCGATGAGAGATCGGAATCCCGCGGCGAGAAGAGGAGCGTCGCGTCAGTGGCGGACGTGGATTTACTGGGGCCTAGCTGGATCAGGGTGCTGTTCTTGAAGCAGGTGCATTTACAGAATGTCGGCGCCCCTGGAGATGGTGTCAAGGGTTGATTAGCTTGGTTCCTGCTGCTGGGGTGGAAGCCTCGCATGGGTAAACGAATTGAACTGGGCGTTAGTTACCTGCTGAAACGACGGATACTAGCGCTCCTATGAGGAGCAGACAGATATAGAGGCGCGTCATCGTCGGCGTAGTTCGTGATGTCTTCGTTGTCTCGCCATGACAAGGTCGAGGCTGCCAAGACGGACCCTGCACCAGCCTCTAGTGGATCTCCCTCTACCCCCCCGGGAAACTAAATGGGCATGTGGCTGAAGCTTAAGTACTGTGGCTTGTCACCTTGTCACCTTGAGATCCACCCATCGCTCCGGAAGCCGCCTTGGCCAAAAAAGTTCATGTCCCTTGTTCCTTCTGGCGGGTTCGTGATCGAGGGCCGGATTAGCAACACTCCGGATCGGTCCCCAGGACGATGCGACGGATAGTGAGATTACGAAGGCCGTCTGGCCCCGCTGTTTCGGCGGCGAAACACCCAATCGCGCCTTTGGCCTGCCCATCGCTGGCCGCCCGGGCTTCTATTCACACAACTTCACAGACAAGCGGCACGACGCCAGCGACAGTACCGTCTTGCTCCCCACGTCTCGCTCGCTTCTACTCTACGCAAAACCAGGCTGTTCCCCGAAGCTTGGTTACCCCAGGAGCCGAGGACGAGGTACCATTATCGACCGGGCCGGAGGGAGAAATCGTGGGGGAGGGCACGGCACAGGAACCCGAGGGGGGTCTGTACGTCACCCCGCCGCGCCGCACCACCGCCAAACGCCCCGATGAGATCGCCGACACAAGCTACGTTCCCGCAACGGTCGCAGACGGCCTCGAGTCGGTGGGCGGCCTAGGGGGCTGGTGGGAGAAGAAGGACCACTGGAAGGGCGACTTCGTCGGTTTCAGGCCCAAGAGGAAGATTGTCGAGCCGCTCGTCCTCGAGGCCGCGGTGCGGCGCGCCGTGGCCGAAGCTTTCGCCCTGAGACAGGCGGGTCGGGACGATGATCTGGTGGGCGTCTGGCCGGAAGGTGATCTACCTCAGATGCGCCGGTCCCTGGAGCTGGGTATTACGGTCGCCAAAGATGGCCGGGTCTCTCTGAATGGTGACGTCGCCGGCTTGTTGGACGACTTGAGTTGGAAGGACGGACTACAGGAGCCAGCTGAGGGATCCGCTACGGGTGGCAGCTCCACCCCGCGTAAGGCGGCAAAGAAGACGGTGCTCTCCGCTGAGGAGGTCTCCGAGCACAGGGAGAGTTGGGATGCCAGCTGGAAATCTGTCGCGCTGGATGATCCAAGGATGAAATTCGCCGTATGTTTCCCTTACGTCTTTTAGTTCGCCCCAATGCGCGCCCAAACTGACAGACCGGGCTACAGGTGACGAAGCGGATCTTCCAGCTCACGGGCCAGCTGGTTCCCGACCACAAGCTCCCCGAAGTCACAAACGTCCACGCCCTCCTGCGCGTCCTACAGAAGCCGCCCAAGCCGCAGACATTGACGGAGGAGATCCTGAAGCGAAGGCAGGAGCTGGTGGAGCTGCCCAACGTCACCTTCTCCGCGAAGCGCGTCACCCGCGGCGACAAGGAGAAGGCCGTGGGCAGATTCAAGCTGATCGAGGAGGAGCTGAGGAAGAGGGACCTGCCCCTCGAGGGCCACGGCTTCGCCAGAAAGAACAAGGAGCGCGAGTGGCTCAAGGGGGGCGTCTAGAGCGGCGATGCGTGGTTCGGGGGGAGGTGCTTATATCAACAGGTCGCGGCGCGAAGTCCAGGAGCTGCCGAAATGGCATGTACAGAGCGTGTATTATACCAATTCCAGAAGCACATATTCAGAATAGGGCCGGTTCGGAGTCGCAACTACCATTGACAGGAGAGGATGCCACTCTGAGGCAGACGCGGACATTGCTAACGAGCTGCCGTTATAGACCGGGACAGCAAGTCATGATAATAAATCATGGGCTGGGGATAATGACCTTAGAGGACGTCGCAGTCATCATCACAAGTCTCGTAAAGAGGTATCTGGCTACGCGAAACTAATTTGAGCCTCCGCCCGGCTTCTAGGCACGCCGAACCTATTATGGTACCTTGAAACTGACGATGTTCTGCACACTGCACAGAGGGCGAGCGAGCTGGCAGGAAATGCCCTATCATCTGGACTTCCTTCGGGGTATCTGGTGCCTGGAGAAACGTCTCAAGAAAACGGGATGTCTGCAGTAACCACGACGCCCAGTCTTATAAATCTCCATCGCGTCCTCCCAGCCCGATTCTCCTGAATAATATGGCTTCGTCGGTTCATTGGATGCGGCAACTACGTTTTTGTCGGCCGAAGGGGGCGGATCGTGCGTTCTCTCATGTCGCACAATACTCAAGTCCTATCACCGAGGAGCTTCCCAGCCAATTGGACGGTCAAATCGCCGTCATGCTTGGCGATGCCGTCTAGCGCTGCCTAGTCCCGCCTGGTGCTGCCTTGCTAGCTCAAGTATTCAGAGCCGATCACCACCCTGGAAATCACGGGATGCGATGACGACCGCCTTGAAGCGGCTGAACCGGTGTTGGTTAAATACTTTGGGTTCGAATTATCCCGAGACGCCACTCCATTCTCGGAAGAAAACTTGAAAATCCGTCACAGGGAGTCAGTGCCGTTAGCCTACGTAGACGTTCCTTCTTGTTCTCACTGGCAGCTCAAGATACGTCACCACCTAATTACATCATGCCTGGGGCAATTGTACCTGGGGAAGTCGAGCCCATCATCATCAACGGCGAGGCGTACATGCCCACGCTGTAAGAAGTCCACCCCGAACTCCCTGATGGCTACGTGTGGTCGCAGTGGCCCCTGCACCCCGCCTTCCTGGAGGACCCGAACTGGTACGACACCCTGGGCCAGGACCTCGTCAAGCAGCGGCGCATCTGGGCGCGGGCCTCCGAGTCCGAGCAGGTCGAGGAGTTCCACCGGCTGCTCGCCGAGCGCCCGGGCCGCGGGCTCGACATGCTATCCGTCGACACGCGCGACGACATCGGCGGCACGCCCCTCATGCGCGCGTGCGCGGGGAAGCGCGCGGAAATCGTGGGGCTCCTGATTGACGCCGGGGCGGACATCTTCGTCCGACAGAAGGGCGCAGACCCGGATGGGCATGAGGAGGAGCGTACGGACGTCGCGGGAGGGGGCGCGAACGCGTTCGAACTCGCGGCCCTCGGTGGCAGCATCGAGTGCGCCGAGCCGATCCTCGGGCGCGCCGAGCAGCTGGGGACGCCGAGGGCCGAATTGGTCACCGCGCTGGCCCTCGCGTCCGCGGCACAGAGCGACGACCTCGACATGCTGGGCTTCGTGCTGGATGCCGGCGGGTTCCCGAGACCGCTAGGTGGCGGCGAAGGGGGCGGCAGCGCGTGGGAGACCGACGCCCTCACCGACGGGATGAAGGAGAAGATCGAGAAGGCCTTCGCCCGGACGTTGCAGGCGGGGAAATACAGGGCCCTGCGGCCGCTCCTCGCCTACATCGGCGACAGCCACCGCAAGGCTTCGTCGGCGGCGGCGGACGGGGGCGAACCGCGGCCGTACTGGACGAGCCTGAGCGGCGAGACGCTGGACTCGCTCAACAGCGCCCTGTGGGACTTTGCCGGCCACGACGACGACGAACACCTCACGGCGTTCGGCTTCGTCTACGACGTCTACCTAGACCCGGGCTCCCGGTTAGCGAGGCCCGCGGTCCAAGAACGCAGGGCGGAAATCCTCGACGAGGCGTTCTTCTGGGCGGCGCAGCACGACTGCGTGCGCGCGATGAGGCTCGTCGCGTCGCGCCACGAGCGCCTCAACGTCAACCACCTGTCGCGGCGGCGGGGGCCCTACTTCACGACGGCCCTCTACATGGCCGCCGGCTCGGGCCACGCCGCCGCCGTCGAGTACCTCCTTGCTGAGCACGGGGAGCGGCTCGACGTCCACATGGGCGTAGGCAAGTTCGCAAACAGCATCACCGCGCTCGGCAAGGCGGTTTGGAACGGGCACCACAACACCGCGAGGCTGCTGCTCGAGCGGGCGGGCGGCCCGGTCGAGTTTTCTCGACGAGGCCGTACGACCCGACAAAGGGGTAAGAGCTGTCGTCGCGGCTACGCATGGGGAGGGGGTGCTTCGGGCCCCGGTCAGGGTCATCTCGGAGGACGCCTGGCGCCGGGAACGCGGCGGCGACGGGCTTCAGGGGGAGAAGGGGACGGCCTGGGCGAAGACCGAAATGAAGTCCACTACGTGGTCATCCAGCTGGAGGAAGCCGACGCGGCCTAGTGGAGTCGACTCCAGATACGCAAGAGCGACGAGGAGTTGGTCGCGATGGAGAAGGACAGGGAGGTGTCAAACAGAACACCGCGTCCCAATAAGACGCGGAATTAGGAGGGCTACTCGCGGGGCCTCGTCTCTCTCTCTCCCGTCTCGGGCTTCGGTATAGGACGTGAGATTGTGGAGGTTATGTTCTCTCACATACACCGTCTCTCGCTGTAGAATGCCGTCTGGGAGTCCGGGAACTTGAACGTCATGGATGGGCATCGATCTTCAAAGCCATGGGTTTGATTTGCGTTACTAACGTTGCAGGAGCGAAAACCGTCGCAGGGCAAAGTCATGCTATCTACGCCGTTAATGAACTCGGATGACTCGTCAACACGACCATCGTGGATTCTATCCCCTGATACCGATAATTTGGGGAGTAGCGCAACCTGCATGCCAGTCCTCGGATTTAGTCGGTTGAGTAGGTCAGTACCATATATATCCGACGCCGTCCTCCTTCTTTGATGGACACTCTCTCCTCTGGATTACGTGACATTCTCTCGGACCTCGAGCAAAAAACAAGACGTTTATCCTGTCTATAGCCCATATCGAAGCGGACTTGACCAAGATAGGCAGCGACGTCTCCAAGCACAGCTAGTGATCTTCAGGTAGCCGGGCTTGATCATGTCCGATTATGGCTGTAAGAATCTGCGATGAGGAGCTTCCCCTAAATCGGTACTTACCAAGGAAGGGGGTGGGTAGCCTTAGCCGATAGCGTTGGTTTGACAGTACTCGCTTCGGGTTCAGGATGCGCGGTTTCTCTGTGTTCTTAGACAGGCGGATCTTAGGGGAAATCATCTTCGGCCCAGAAGCTCACCGGGTGACTAGAAGCTGTGTTCATGACGTATGATGGTTATTCTCGTCAACGCGACGCGCTCGGGGGGATGGTCCAAGACATCACTAGCGTGAAAGCGCTCGCAAAACTTAGCCGGGCTCGCCTCACCAGGAAGTAAAGACCTTTATCTGAGGTGCATGTCCCACACTGCATTGCCTGATACTTTTTACCTTCCCTCCCTATACTAGACTTACGTCTCACACGACAGATTTTATATCCTATTCCAACATACCCCGAAAAGATAGCCGTATCATACATAGCTAGAGCACAGGCAGAGTAGCAGCAACAAGCACCTTCGGTAAGACAGGGACATGCAATATTCGTCCGCGGCGTCTCTGAATCTAAAAAGAGGCTCGTCAGGACATCGAGTGAATAATAAATGTCACCGACTCCGGAAGGGGTTCGATGGAGTTGATCGCCTCTACGACGGCGAGGATTATAGTGGGAGAAGCTCATAGCTGGGTCCCCTTTACTAGACCTGTCTGAAGACACAGGCCGCGTGGCTGCCTAAACCTTATTCGGTGAGGTTGAAATGGTCCGCCAGCTTGCGTCGCTCCTGCTCCGACTCCGTCTGCTCTTGACGATACTGGACGTCTCCGAGTTGAACCCTCCTACGAGCATCAATGAACATCATATATTCCTCGTAAGTGTGCGGCATTACTTTCACATCCTTCGGCACGGAGAAGGTATAATTGAACTGGCCCGTGGGCTTCGCAACGCCATGCTCGACGTCTCTGACCTTGCTGTCGACGCGCACATGGAGTCTCGTCACGGGGTTCTTCGGATCCTTGTGCTGCGGCTCGCTGCCGTCCTCTTCCAGCAGCGGTGGATCCGTATACGCGATGGTCGCGGTCAGGTAGAGCACGCTGCCGACGGGGACCGGGTTCCGGAACGTGCACGGGTCGGCGCTGATGAAGGTAGGCCGCGCATGCGCGAAACTGGCGGCGCAACAGAACGCCAATTCGAAGGTCTCCTTCAAATGGAAGCCACCGAAGATCATGGTCTGATGGCGATTTCGGTACTGAGGTTGCATGATCGAGGCAGTCGAGATCTGTGTCTTCGACATGGGGACAATATTAGGCGGTTGCCGCAGGTCGCTGTTAGGGTCATGGTATTCAAGCTGTCGTAGCCAGATCTTGTGGATCAGAGCGGACTCGGGGTCGTTCGGCTCCGTCGCGAGGAGGGAGGTCTTGGCCGCGTTCTTCTTGGTCAACGATTTGGCCTCTCCCATTTTGTAAATCCTCTCCTCTTCAGGCGCCGTGCAGACGAGGCGCGGGACGTTGACAGGCTTCTTCGTGATCGGGTCGAGGGCCACCATGGTGAAAGTGCAAGTGAGGAGGACGTCTTCGGGTTTGCTCGGCTCGCCTTCTTCCCTGGCCCTCGCGACTTTGCAAGTGATCTCCATGCTGGATCTTCCAGAAGCGTACGTCACGCGTCCGGAATACTCGAGGTCGCAAATCTCAGTCAGGGGATGGGCTATGGTTATGCGGTCTAGCGCTGCCGTGACGGTCATGACGCCGGGGCCGGTATGTTTGTATACGACTATGCCAGATAAAGCATCCAGGTCCATGAAGATCGTACCGAGTCTGTTCGTACAGTAGGTACCGCCACGTTAGAGAGTGCATAAGTACATCAAAAAGGGTCAGAGGCCATACCGAATATGACCGGTAGCATTGATATACGTGTCTGAAAGCCAGGGATCGCGGCCCAGGGGAAGGACGACGCGGTGATAACTATCGCTCATCTTCCGGGGCGACAGATCACGCTCCTTCGCTTCCCCGTGATCCGGTCCAGCATTCTCCCCTCTCTGTTGGGCTCTCCATGCCTCTATCCAAGGCATCGGTAGTCTGTCGTCCGAGAGGCCTCGAAATACCCCATCTGTACGGCACCCCGTCGACGCGTGGAAACATCTTGATGAACGGAGAGAGGCCCTCCTTAAACGGCTCGGCGGCTTCAAATGCTCAAGCCGAAAAGCTGAGGCGATCAGCCGCCGTATGGATGTGTTCCTGCAAGCCATCACAACTCGTTGTGCTGTCGCAGGTTGGCGACTATCATATAGTATGTAACATAGGTATTACCTATTGGATTACGGCAAAAGATCGGAAGCTCGAACTATATCAGTTCAACCGTAATATGGACATATATGCTCACATTACCTCGGTTATGGAGAATGGGTTGAAGTCGGGTCTCCCGTGCTTTGTTTAGACGCAGGGTAAGACCGGTATGCATCAATTGAGCTTATGACGCCATAAGCGGGTTCGTTATCTGTTATCAGCGGATTCCCCCTATTAAACGGATATGTGGTTAACCGTGAGAACAACGTCAATAGGCATAGACCGCGACAAGGCTTCTTGCTCTCAACAGTTCTTGCAGCTATCAAAAATGGGGAGTAGTTAATATACTTACCTCATATACTTCTTCAGGAATAATGAGCTCTCCTTAATAGAATTATATGCCGAAAGCTGCGCCACAAATTTCTTCGATTCCCCCCGACTGGGGCTCGAGCTTTGAAGTCCCCTGCTCCAGACACCCCTATTCCAGCTTACACCTTGCCTACAGCGTTATGACAAGGTGCTAGAGCGGATTCACGTCTTCGTGGTCAGACCTATCCTGGAAGTATTGAACAGACTGTGATAATTCCCAGACGGCTTGACTGCCGGGGATATAGATAAAGAGAAACGACTTAAGGCTCGGTATTATTCGGGAGCCTCTACCGCTAACACAGAGCTAGCTATTCAGGGGAAATTGTCGCAATATGGTCGCTGAGATGGCATCCGTCAATCAACTACAGTCTCTGCGAATTGGCTTCTGCGTCTCACCGTGGACGCCTGCGGAGCTACTGTGTCAGATTCGAACCACTGACCGGTCACTCCTATTCTCATGTTTGAACTGGGAAACGGGTAATCAACTTATGAGGACGTCTCCTTCGTTATTAGTATCGAAGTTTTATGAGTCGGCTTCTGGCACCGAACATGAGGCCATTAAATCCTCGTGCGGATTTTTGGCGAGGCCATCAAATTTGATGCAGTTGTAGTGTGGAAGTATTTTAAAGAGGTGGCTGGCTTGAGCCAATGGCAACACACGCCAACCTGCCACATGCTACGACTTTCTCTGCTTTTGGGGCGCGTGCCACCAGGCTAACAATGAGCCGGCCCACCTGGCGCTTTTCTACATGATGCTGACTCTGTAGTAGGCAGAGTTAAGTGTCACTCCGGGGCTTAGGTCTTCTCAAGGCAAGAGCATCGGGGAAGTATTGTACGCGGACGTTGTTGCGGTTTTGTATTATTTCACATTTTATTTTACTTTATTTATTGTTCTTCTTCTTCCTTTCCGCAGGGATGCCATATTTCGGAACACAAGGCATATTCTGGCTACCTCTAGGGTGGACTCGTGAATCGGTGGTATGCACAGCATTGAGCCCAGGGCCGCAATAGGAGTTCGGAGTACAAAGGCTGGAGGAGGGGACCCCTTAGCCGAGCAGCCTTCTAGAAGAAGAAGGCGAAACCCCCACCAACGCCCCCCATCTCCCCAATGCACCGCCATTCCCATTTAAAAATAGACGTTGAATCCAGCAACCGGGGTAATGTTTAAGGCTATTGTCAGCAGATGTGTTGCATTTGATCTCTAGTTTGGTGTCCTCTGCTACTCATCTGCTACTGGGGGGGAGAGCAGCCACATATAGCTGCTTCCTGCTTTGTTCCTTGCAATCCTAGGGCCACAAATCAAAGCCTTTTTGTTTCCTCCAAAGCCCTTCCAGAAAATCACCTCAACTGCTCACAGCTATAAATAAAATAAGATCGCATTAAGTTTTATTTAAAGAATATTAATGTTCTTGTTAGGGATAGAAACAGATATGAAGATGAAGATGTAGAATTGAGAAGACGGAAGTCGGCAACCTAGCTAGCTATATATGGGCTTGCCAGGGTACGCATGTACCTGCCAAGGCTGCAGCCCTTGGCGGGTCCATGGCAAGATAGTATGGTAATCGCTGCCGCAATGGAAAGAACGACAGTTTGCCTAGCTCTTAGCTAGACGGGCCTGGCATATGGCTATGTTACCCACGAAACATTTGCTGGGTTCCGAGCCTACATAGAGGATATAGGGGCTTGTTTAAGTTGTCGTGCTGCGGTTGGGCTCTATGTCGGGATAGAGCGCTACTAATAAGTTACTAGTTTGATCGTGGCGCGGGCCAGGCGTTCTTCCTAATCCAGCAGTTCCCCTGAATGGATCTCTATGACTCTAAGGTTGGCGGTCCTGGCACAGGAGACATGTGAATTTGCGGACAATGCGTTGCAAAATGGCAAAAAGGCAGGTCACCTCGGGGAATTATGGGCTGCCGCAGATCGATCCTGTTGGGTCTCTTGCAAATGCCCTATTTGGCATTAAGGACGGACATACTATTTCTGGAAAAGGGCAACAACAAGGGTTTACGGTCAGCACATAATCGGAACCAGTCGCTATGCTGAGATGCGACTGATTGATGGGAAATAGCTCTCGACTGGCGAGCGGACGTTAAAGACCTCATACAGGTTATAGGTGATAGCTCAAGGTGAGCACAAGTGTTATCATTTGCTCAACTGATGTTGCAATCGTCGCCAAGTGACTTGCTAAGAAACGGCTTTAAACGGCAAGAGAGTTGTCACAACCAAGTCGGATTGTCATAGCAGAACACGTACATACATTACGCCTCCCCCTGCCTATGCTTCCTGTGCTCCTCGATTGGGAACGGAGAACAACCACTGGCAGAACTGGTGAGAAGCCGTGTTTCTGTTAGGTTATCTGTCGGCCCGGGTTGTGGTCCACATAGTTACGATCAGCATGTTTCGCCTTGGCAGGTTCTCGGCAAAATTTATGGCACGCTTTCAGGCCAGACACAGATAGCTACGACGTGATGGACGAAATCAACATTAAACCAAAAGTTTTCTAGGCTTAAAACTTCCAATGGCAGAATTCAATGGCTGTTCAACCCATTTCAGATTTCGTTATTTTTGATCTGCTTTAGTGTTTGTTTTGCTGTATTAGTTAAGTGATATAAGAGAATTGGAAGTATGCAATAGAGTTTGCCAAGGCCCTACCCACGCGGAAACCCACTTTTTGAAACCCACCTCTAAATGCCCTTATGCGCCTACCTACGTACGTTGGTAAAGATCAACATCTTTGAAGAGATGTGACATCCGACTCATGCAAGGGCCAAAACCAAGCTAGAAAATGGATGGGCAACACAGGTAATGACCTGTGATTGATCCGCTCAATAGGTTACGCAAGCAGAATATGAAAGAAAAAAGTCGTCTCTGGCTTGTTCCGCTCTTCCATGATCTATTTAGAAAATGGTAGGATCTTCTAGCTATTGCACACATGTGATAGCATTATGTCACGCCCATTAACCAGCAGCAAATTGTGTTCTGGTCTACTTAACGTAGTCTATGAATAGAGTGGTATGGTAGGGCTGGTGGCTTGCTTAGTCTGATCGTCCCGCATATACTTACGTAGTATCAGACGAGTTTCCCGAGTCTACGGACCGCTACAGAAAGGGAAAGTCGCTGCTGATTTGGCCCAACGTGGAGAGTAGCGTATCGAAGTGCCGGAACCCCTGCCGCCCTTTCATCCTCCTCGATCAGGTAGGCGGGTAGGATAATCAAAATGAGGCACGCCCCCTACTATACTAATATGTATACAGATCTTCGCCTTAAACGTTGAAGAATGCCTCATTGCTTTTAGTCCGACAGCCGTCGAGCCGAACTTCCAAGCCCAAGTTCCACCAATAGTTCACAAACCTTTTATCTAAACAGTGGAGGTCGTGGGTAGTTCTTTAGCCTGAGAATGAGAAATGAGTAGGTATAATTAATTTCGACATATCGGCCAGCCTTCGTCGTTCTTTATCACATATTAGAGGCAGCCGTGCCTAATGTCGAAAGAGTGCACAGCCCGACAGGATCGCGGTTCCGAATGACCTCCCCGTACTGCGCCGAAGACTAGTTGGCTTCGTCTGTCGTTCATATACAATCGTGCACTCTAGCATGTCTTCGTTTCCGGGCGTGCCTGCGTACTTTGCAGCCTCCCTGCTTGTCTTCCCGGTTGCTTCAGTGTTGGCGGATACGCCATGCTTCAGAGCAGCTAGCGGGGACGATGGAGCGTATAATGCCGGCGCCTATGGCGACAGGCCGAACCAGACGTATCACTCGTCGGACATAAAATCGCCGCTCTTTCTCATCAACGAGTGGAGGCCGGAGGCCATGGGCAGTGAATCGCATATCTTCTTCTCTCCTAGCGTATCAGATCAGCCCCGGAGTCCTATGATCTTCTCCGCCAGAGACCTAAGCCTGGTCTATGCCGACCCGACCTGGGTCGGTGGCAGCAATCCGATGCTTCAGACCTTCAATGGCACCGAGTACCTGACCATCTGGACGGGCAGTGACATGAAGGGATGGGGAACCGGTGCCGGACTGATCCTCGACGAGAGTTACAACATGCTGTACAACATTACAACGAACGGCCTCCCAACCGGAGCGGACAACCACGAATTCGATCTCACGCATGACGGCGGAGCGATGCTGAACAACTACCACACCAAAACCTACAACGTGACTTCGGTAGGGGGCCCCGAAAACGGGCGTATTCAGGATTGCGCCTTTCAAGAAATAGACATCTTGACTGGCGAGGTGCGCTTCGAGTGGCACGCGACGGACCACTTCGAGCTGACGGAGTCGTTCGGCGACGTTTATGAAGAGCGTGAGAACGGTTGGGATTGGTTCCATATGAACAGCATCTTCAAGACGCTGGACGGTAACTACCTGATCTCGTCCCGGCACTTGAGGACGTTGGCGTTGATCAACGGCACCGACGGCTCGATGATCTGGCAGGTCGGGGGCAAGAACAACATGTTCGAGGACCTGAGCGACGGGAAGGCGACCAACTTCGCCTACCAGCACCACGCCCGCTTCGTGAACGAATCGTACACCGTTGGTGACTCATCCGCCGAGATCACCTTCTACAACAACCAGGTCATGCATCCGACCTCCCCCAGCCCAGGGTGCGAGCAAGACTGCAGTCGCGCAATGCGGATCGCGCTCGACTTCGATAACATGACGGTGAGGCTCGTGCGCGAGTTCTACCACCCCCGGGGTGTGCAAGCCTGGGCCCAGGGCGGCTACCATAGCCTGCCGAACGGTAACGCACTTATCGGCTGGGGGTCCGTCCCCGCGGTTACCGAGTTCACGCCGAGCGGTGAGGTGGCCATGGATATTCAGTTTGGGCCATGGTCCGACGCCTGGGACGGCCTTGCGACCTCGTACCGAGTTTTCAAGTCGAACTTCAAGGCGCAGCCGCCGTGGCCGCCCAGTATTGCTGTCTTCGACTCGGTTATCTACGTAAGCTGGAATGGGGCTACCGAGGTCGTGTCCTGGGCTGTGGTAAGTGCCCCTGTGAAATGAGCCGCCCCACCTAAGACAGCTTTTCACGCTAACACACATGCGAATAGTCCGGAGGCGACGATCCGCTTACGTTGGAGGGGATAACCCAAGTCGGAAAAGAGGGCTTCGAGACAGCGATACAACCACCTTCAAATGCATCATATTTCCGCGTCGATGCCCTAAACAGCGCAGGAAACGTGTTGGCTTCGACCGATGTTGTCGAGCTGGCCACCGGCACCAAACTTGCGGGCAAGAGGCTGCCGAAGTACTTGTAGATAATGACGTTGATAAAATGAAATAGTAGCCAAAGAAGACTCGCGCGCCCCGACAAACCGGCGGCAATAAAACATACGTCCCTTGGTCAGGCTCGCGCTCGGAATTTGGCGTGTGAAAGCGGGCAGTCGACGCCTGTACATATGGCAGACCAGGCCCCCCGAAACTTAGCCGCCATCTGTAGCCGGAAAGACTCTCCTAATTCCGAGTAAGAACCTTGACAGCGGTAAGAAATCTGACAGATACCGAATGGAAGTTTTCATCTTTCAAATTGAATGGTTGAACGGGTGAACAAATGAGACAGCCAAAAACTAGCATTTTATAGCAACGATGGGGATCTCTTAAAGCGACCCGAGACACCGTGACATCAAGAGACATTGAGAAGATCCAACTACGTTACTAATTCCCATTAGACCATAAACCGAAACCAACAGGGCAACTTAAAGTCCAAACTGAGACCCTCAGGCAGTGTCTCGTACACATAACTCAACCATCATTCCCACTCGGAGGCAATCCCTCGAGGCCCCTCCCGAGATCCTCACCCATGCGCCTTCCATCGATAACGAGGGGCTTGGTATCCTGCAACACGAAGACCATCCTCGTCCAGGAGTCCGGGCTCGGGTTGCGCCAAGCGTGCATGGTCGCCCTCTGAACAGCAACGTCGCCACGGCGCAGGAGCGTCCTACTGCCGTCGTCTAGCAGCATCTCGATCTCGCCCTCGACCACGACGCCGAAGTCGAGCGACTGTGTGCGGTGCATCATGCACTCGTAGAGTGGGCCGAAGTCCACCATGCGACACACCACGCCATCCTTGGCAACTAGTCCCATCCCGCCGCCTCCGACCACCTCGTCGTGGAACGCCACGTCGGCGTCCCCGTTCAGGTCC
>QJNV01000312.1:0-74989 GCA_004155935.1 Monosporascus sp. GIB2 | reverse complement strand
GGGGAAACACATACCAGGAAAAACATTGGGCAATGCTTGCGTAGGAACGCAGTTAAATTGTCTTCCTCAGGCGGTCGAACAAGGGCAATAAGATCATCCCTATCATTGTAGATGGGCCGACTGTTTCCAAGGAGTGTTGGAAAGCGTCCTTTCGGATGGTCTGCATTCCAGAAATGGTTGTAGAATGCTTGGTACGCTTGCTTCGATGGTTTCCGCATGGAAAGAAACGCAGATTCGAGTAAAATAGCCTCCTCTGTGCAATCTTAGCTTGCGGTAGGAAATAACGACGAAGGGGTAGTTACTACTGTACTCCTTAATTTTCATTCGAATTTCTATCGTCAGCTCCATCCTCTTCCGGTCCCTTTCAAAGTTCTTTTCGGCTCGAGTACGAAAAGTCTCCCAGTCTCGCATGCCACTCTTCTCGTCCAGCGTGGCCTTGAGATCTTCGCGATCAAACTCATCCTGTCGCGCTTGAAGTTCCGCAAGCTCGCTTTGCAAGTAGAGGAGGTTCCGTGACGATAGGCGATTGAAACTCTTGAACATAGCAGTGCTGTGATCCGGGTCGCTCGCGATGAAATCTGCAAGGGACGGATAGCCCTTAATGTAGAGCATCCGTGCTCCCTTTTCAACGTCGGGATTCATTGCGTTAATTATACTTCCTAGCAGTTCCTCTTGGTCTGGAAGATGACCCGAATAAGCTCTTTTGATCCCCCGGGATCGCAACGTTTGGCTGCCTATTAAGCATGCATCACGTGGTCTGGCCAATGGCAGGCTAGCACGTAATTCAGCTGGAGTGCCAGCGCGTTTTCGCAGAAAATATATAGCCACCCTATTCCGGCTATATTTTATTTTTCCTGCCACCCTGAGCAGCTGCCCACGTCCGTGTAAGTTGTATAAGGCAACCAATGCCACCCGCATCAAAAAGCTAAAGGGGTTAAGTGCAATATCCAATCAAATCCACACTTTCTAACATCGCGATTTCTTATTGCAAGTCCTTGCAACGGTATGCGTTAAAGGTTAGGAAAGCTAAAAGCTAATTAACTTAACGAAAGATTAATTAATTTCCTTACAGATTATTACAATATATTGCATTTTACCTGATCTTAAATTTAGCAACCGTATTATTGTAATGTTAATATTAATTTAAACCGTTGCAAAATACATATAATATCAGGTGTACCAGATTGGTGCAGGCAATAAAGGAAGGGTGCATAGGTGGATAACTTACAGGTTACAATCAGGGTGCAAAAAAAACGCAAAAGCGCCAGTTTTACAGCAAAACACACCATTTTCAAAATTATATAATTAATTACTAAAGAGGATAATTAGCCTGGTTTTAGTTGCTAAATATAGCATTTTACGTAGTGTTTAATATACTAAGAAGAGATTTTTTTTAGATTTTTTTACATATTTAAATATGTAATTAAATATTACTAACCTTAAAGGTACAAGTTTAACCATATATTGTAGATGTAAAACGTTGTACCTAAAATGTCCATATTGTTTAATTAATCACAACGACCTTATAACTACTTAGATATATTAAGATATTTAAAGATATTAAATTTTATTATCTGAAGCTTAATTAATTTTAAGTTACGTGTTTTTTACCTATTTTTTCAATTAGTTATAACTTTTCCAAATAATAGAGTTTTGCAGGAAAATCGCAGATTTGCGTTTTTTTTGCACCCCAATTGTATTAGGGAGCTGACAGCTGCCAAGGTGCCTAGGACAAATACAAGATAGCCGGAATAGGGCGGCTCAAAATATCTTTAGGGTGGGTGAAAGCGGGGTTCTCCGCTCTCTCTCTTTTTTGAAAATGGGAAGTCCCATAACTTTACAGGAGGCCAGTTCCAACTTGGGCCGGGCCAGTCAACTCCAGCTATAAGGATGTTGGACAAGTCGCCCTTGCACCTGGCCGCTGTGGTGGGACGCACCTCCACAGTTCAATATCTTCTACAGAATGGAGCCGCAAAGTTAATCGACTCTACCAATAACGAGGGCAGGACGCCCTTACACCTGGCCGCTGCAGGTGGATACGCTTCGACAGTCCGATATCTTTTACAGAATGGAGCCGCAAAGTCAGTCGACTCTACCGATAACGATGGCAGGACGCCCTTGCACCTGGCCGCTACGGCGCGAGCCACCTCCACAATTCAGTATCTTCTACAGAATGGAGCCGCAAAGTCAGTCGACTTGACCGATATCGATAGCAAGACGCTGATTTATCTCGCCGCTGCGGCTGGATATACCTCAATAAACCGGTATCTTCTACATAATGAAATTACAAAATCAGTCAACTCTACCGATAAGGATAGCAAGACGCAGTTATACCTGGACGTTATGGCTAGATACACTTCAATAGTCGAGTCGCTGCTGGAGAGAGGGATTGTCGACAAGAACGGCAAGACCCCTTTGCACTTGGCCGCTGCGTCTGGAGACACCCCAACAATCCAATATCTTCTGCAAAATGGAACCTTAGAATTTGTCAACTCAACCGATAAGGATGGCAAGACGCCCTTGCACCTGGCCGCTGCTGGTGGATATACTTCGACAGTCCGATATCTTCTAAAGAATGGAGCAGCAAACTCAGTCAATGCTGTCGACAAGAACGGCAAGACTCCTTTGCACTGGGCCGCTGCGACTGGAGACACCCCAACAATCCAATATCTTCTGCAAAATGGAACCTCAGAATTTATCAACTCAACCGATAAGGATGGCAAGACGCCCTTGCACCTGGCCGCTGCTGGTGGATATACTTCGACAGTCCGATATCTTCTAGAGAATGGAGCAGCAAACTCAGTCAATGCTGTCGACAAGGACGGGAAGACACCCTTTCACCTCGCTGCGGCGAAAAGCGCGTCAACAGCCCAGTTGCTCTTGGAGAATAATGTCTCAGGCTTGAAGGACAGTAGCGGTCGAACATCTCCTACCAGGGCACCTGGCAATCAGCCTGGGGCATCTCTGAGAGACGAAGAGCCGGTAGCTTTGTCTGGAGGTACTGACCAACATATAACTCAGAAGAAGACGGCGGTGGAGCTGCCAATTATCATAGAGACATCCTATGTCACCGCATGTCCGGACACTGGCTCAGATGGAAATGCCATGATAGAAGCCAAGGCACAGTCTCTTGGCCTTCGAATCCACGAAGACACTGCGGGAACAAGTTTCATGCTCGCAAATGGACGGCGTATCACTTCGAAGGGCAGCGCCTCAGCACGGTGCTCCTTTGCTAAAGGTGGCCAGCAAGTGTTCACTATTGTCTTCAACATCTTTGCCAACCTCGCCACGCCAGTTGTTATTGGCAAAGACTTTCTGGAAACTACGGAGACCCTGACGAAGCATCATGACCGGTTAAAACTCTCGACTCAGTTAAGCGTTCCCTCCTCGCCTCGAATACTCCATCTCAACCCTCCCCGTAAGCTTCTACGGTGCTTCTTGAATGCCGAGGAGGTCTATGCAAACGCGGATACGGGCGCAGAAATGAATCTTGCCTCGCTAAAATTTGCCTCCCGAAGAGGGTTTCGAATCGAGAGACCAGATCCCAAGCATCGGGAAGTTGTTCTTGCGGACGGCAGCCGAGCCACGGTGGTTGGACAATTCGGTGCAAGATTCGATACGTTTGAAAAACCCTCAAAGAATACCATTCGGCCTCGGTCTCAATGGAAAACCTTTTATATTCTCGATGGTTTAACTACAGATGTCCTTCTTGGTGAAGACATCCTCTACGAAATTGCAGCCTTCGTTGAACAAGCAAATTCTTTCGTAGACCTGAAGCGTGTCCACCCTGATTTTGACTTGAACTTAGTAGTATGGCTTACCGGTCTCGCGAAATTCCTAAAGCGGAGGACGGCAGTGAGTCCAGCTGGTAAGTCATACTTCTCCCGTGTCAGCCCTCGTCTAACGGTAGACTTTAGACCCCGAGGAAGCCTTTCAAAAGGATATTGATGAGGATGATGCACGAGAGCAGGACCGACGTCAAACCGCCGCGCGCGAAATCGCGCGACGATCCCTTCCAGAGCGAGCCGCAAAGGAAGCAATAGAGAAGGACAAACAGCAAGAGCACAATAAGCGACGAGACCAACGGATCAAGGAGCACAAGGCCAACATGGCCGCGGCTGGCCTGGGGAAAGCTACCTTCTCCGCATCCCAATGCGACCACTAAAACATACCTCGAGAGCAGAAAAGAACATTGTCAGGTGCCAAGGTGCGACCCCCTTTCTAGGGCCCAGAGCCCCACGAGTGAGGGTCTGGTTTGTATATATAAAGGGAGGCTCCGTCCCCGAATAATAAGAAAGAGGTAGGCGTTGATGGTTATTTATTTATTATCTATATAACGAATTATTTGTTAAGTTTCTTTGTTCACTTTTTATCTTATATATTATTATTTTTCTTATATTCTTACCATTTTTAATTATTTATACAAACTGTAATATATAATGGAATAATTATTAAATTTATATATAATAATCTTAAGGAAACTGTTATAACCCTACCAAACGAGATTATGAGAACAGTTTAACACATACCTTAAGGAGTTACCTAATATAGATTTAATTGAATTAAGATATTTATTTTAATCTATCGATATATATTAACTTAAATTATATTATTTATTTTAGTTTATCCGTATAAATTTATTAAGATTAATGTAATATACAAGCTGGCGATCTATTTTTATTTATATTTTAATTATCTAATTTTAATTAGGTAATATATAGTACTAATAATATAAAACATTTTATAAAAAGGTCAAAAATGAATGTAATCAATTAAGCAAAAAAAAAAAAAAACACTTCACTATTGAACTAGAAACAGCGTAATTTAATATACGATATTACGGAACCGATTTCGAAGGCCCGCTATTATAATAAATGCGCTTTAATTAATATTATTTTTAATTATTTAAAATTAAGGGTAACTGAAAATGTGACGGCTAGGCTAATTAACCAACTATTAAACCTAAGTCGACGGGTTTATGTTGGCAGAGTACTGTGAGAAACTGGGCAATGAAGTAATTTAGTTACGTTTCGTAATACCAAGGGCGTTTTGGGTAACGAAGTTATATTGCAAGTTGTCGTTATTTAATTATAGGATAAGAGAGCGTATATATTTATTTTGGTTTATTAGATTATTTTTCGTAAGTTAGTGATTTTGTTTATTGGATTACTTTCCGTGAGTTAGTGATTTTGCTTATTGGATTATTTTCCGTGAGTTGGTGATTTATTACGTGATTTGACTTATTTAGATTTTGTTTCGGTCCGCAAAGACCGTTCCCGTAACTTTTTTTTGTTAGGTCGTAATACGATTTCCCTTTGTTACAAATTTTGCCCCTAAGATTTTCTTTTTCTGGTAAGTTTTTTCGTATATGTTTTTATTATATTTTTTCGTGTTTTTAAGTGTCGATTTTTAAAAACCGTTTAGCGTTTAGCATTAGCTGACTTGATTAACGTGGAAAATTTTGTCAATATATTTTGTTTATTTTATTCCGCGCGATATTTTTAGTGTAAAATGATGGAAAGGGTTTTTCGTTATCGTAAGTATATTCGCCGGGATCGTTTTTGTAACGGTACCGGTGTTCCTGTTATTATAATTAATCGTTATGCAACGGAGACCCGTCGTTTAAAAAAAGAAGAGCTAATTGTTAAATAAGTTTTAATCGATTTTTTGGCGCGTTTTTCCCGTATACGTAAGTAGCGATAATATTATTAATCCGAGGGTACGAAGTTAGTGAATTACGTTTTTTAGTTATTAGACGAATAAGAGGATAAGTTTTTTTCCGTAATAGTTATTTAGGTTTCGGGTGATTTGAATGTGATTAATTAGAGTATTTTAGATTACGGATTATTGTCGAATATTGATTAGAATATTATTATTCCCGATATTTTAAACGTTGTTAGTTAAAGTTATTTAATAAACGTTAGGTATTTATAAGATTTTTTGCGGGTTTTTAGGTATTTTTGGAATTCGGGTAACTTTTTTACTTGATTAGATATTAAATAAATCCGTTAATTTTTCTTATGTAAGGATTTTTTTTATTTCTTATATCGCTTCGTTTTTTACTTTTAATTTAGTTTGTTGCATATAAATTTTAATTATATCCGTTGTTAATTCGAATTAAAATATTGCAAATATTGGATAAAATTTAATTTTAAGTGGTAAGTTTAATTAATAATTACTATTTGAGATTTTTTTCAATAATTTTATGAAGATTAATATATTTAAAATTAAGTTTTCGGTTTAGGCGTTTTATTTGGATATTTTTGGTAGTTAGATAAATTATTTCCTTTTTTAAAAAAGTTAATTCTTTTAACCGTTTTTAATTATAATACTTTCTTATTTAACTACGAACGAATTTAAGTTTTGTTTCTATTTTTTGGTGTAATTGTTTAAGCTATTTTAAGGTAAGGATTATTTTAACATTAAGTAACTTTTTTTTTGTCTTTTATTGTAAACTTTTGGGGTAAATCCAAAGTTAATTATTGACAGGGCAATTTTGATGTTTTTATAATAATTGTTATTGTAAATCATTTAAGTTACTGGTAATTTTTTAACTTAATTATTTAACTTATAATTAATGTAATATCGTAAATACGTTTTTAACGTTTAATTTTATCGTTCCGTTTATTTATCTATTTATGGCTGGAAGGTATTAAATAATTTATAATTTAAGCCGATTTGTATTCTTAGGTTTTACTAAAATTTAAAAGTAAACGTTATATTTTTATTTAAAATAATTTTGTATGGTAATTCGTATACGTTAAAAATATTTTAAAAAAAGATATAAGTTATTTATTTTACGTTTATGTTTTTATTATAAGGTAAAAAAAGAAAATTTAGTAAATTAATTAACGATTATAAAAATGCTGTTATAATATATATCCGTAACCGGGTTTTTGAATAAAAAAAGTTTAGTAATAAAGTTTATCGTAATAAAGTTTATCGTAATAAAGTTTTACGGTCGTTTTACGATTAGTAATAGTTGTAATTTTTTATATAGTTTATGTCGTCGTATGTTTGCTTTTGCATAAATATTATATTATTATATTGTTTTTTGTATTATTTTTATTATTTTAAGAAAACAATAAAACTTTCGTAATTTTTTTAAGGTTTTGTTAATTCCTAAATATTTATATAAAACGTATTTATACAACTTTCGCGTAAGGTATTTTCTGTACTTTTTCGGTACTTATGCGAATAATAAATCGTTCGTATTTTATACGTATACGTTAAATTTTCGTATTATTTTATGCATTGTAAATAGTACCGTCGCGATTTTAACGATTTGTCGTAAACGCAAATATTTTTCCGTAAAAATGTTAAAAATTACGCTGTTAACCTTAATTACCTTTTTTTCGAAATTTAATCGTTTATTAAGTATATTAATTTTATTATTTTCCGAACTTTTGCGATAAATAATAATAAAATCGTATTCCATTAATTTTTTTGTATTACGAAATTATCGTACTGTAAGTTTTTTGGTCATAATAAATCGGATAAAATTTTTATAATCCGTATAAATTTCAACTTAATATTAGTTATTTTTATAAAAATATTTAAATTCGCGAAATATTTTAATAATAGTAAAAAACCTTTTATCGGAAATAACATAACGTAATTCGGGTTTTTATAATTTATAAAAAAAAATAATAAGGTATAATATATTTGAATTATTTCGTTATCCGATTACCGCGTTTAAAATATAATTTAATATATTAATTTTTAACTTTATTAAATGCTGTAATCGTATATAATTAATATTAATTAATTTGTAATAATTTTCTTAAGTTATTAAAAAGCTTTTTTTATTTTTAACATTTATTAAAATTTCTTTCCTTTTTACGTAAACTTATTTAAAACTAATATTATTCGGTTAAAGTTTTTAATAAATTTTTTATAATAATTAACGAATTCGAAAAAAATTTGTATTGTTTTAATTATAATAAACGTTATTTAATTTTATACTATAATAATTTTCTTAAGGTTTATTTTAATATATCCGGAAATAATAATATAATTTAAATATTTAATTTCTTATATATAGAATTAATTTTTTTCTACGTTAATTATTAAGTTAATATTTTGAAACAATTGTAATACCTTATAAATATGATTTTTATGTTATTATTTATTTTTACATAAATAAAAATATTCTTAAAGTAATATATTACAAAAATATCGAAATATTTTTATAAAATATAATTAACTATTTATTAAACCGTAATAAATACGTTAATAAATTTTATTAAAGTAATTAAATATTTTTAAAACCCGTATTTAGTTCGAGACGTTATTTTTTGTTTATGGTTTTTTTAATTCGAATTAAAATATATCTATTTTTAAAATCGAAAATAATAAATTATTATGTTTTATAAAAACGATTTTTTATTTTACTAATTAAAAGTAATAACATTCGATTTTTTATTATGATGTTATGAAATTGTTAGTAATTTATTATTAATCGTAATTTTCCGTTTTCTTTTAGATATAAAAAATATAAGGTATTTGATTAATAATTTAAATAATCAAATTTATCTTTTTTCAAATGGATTTTCCCCATATTTTTTAAGTATACGTAATTTTATTTTATTAAAGTTATAAATAAGATAAGATTTGATTAATATTTTTTTTCTTAAAACAATTTTATCGCTTTATTCGTTATATTTTGGTAATTTCGTTTCGAGTTTTTTTCGAACTAAACGTTCGTATTAATAGTATTACAGTAATATATTAATTAAGTCGTTATCTAATTATTACAATTTTGCTTTAATAATAATAATAATATATCGTAATTATCGATAATACCCATTTTTTTATATCGTATTCCTATATTGTTATGACACAACGCAGTCGGACCTCGGAAACGGTCGCTTAGCAAAGACCGAAAATAGGACCCAAGTAGCTTAAGTTACGTGGTATGGATTTCCTTGGATTAGGGAATCCCTCGTAATCCGTTATATAGATATATATATATTTATTAAATCCATAAATAAACAGTACCAGCTTGCAATATAACTTCGTTAGCTGAAACACTTTTAATATTACGAAACGTAATTAAGTTATTTTATTACTTAATTTCTTCTAATACTTTGCTAATATAAACCCGTCGATTTAAGTTTAATAATTAATTAATTAACTTAGCCGTTATACGTTATAAGTTTTTATTTAGTAATACCGTTAAACTTTAAGCAATATTCGATATTATTAAAATATTAACTAATAATTCCGAATTAACGTCGTAATAACTTTAAGCTCGTATTAAAAAATTTAAAAAAGAAAATTAACGATTTAACGAATAAATTAAAACAATTTTAATCGTACTAGTCATGATTCTTTGAATAAAACCCAAAAAGCTAAAGCCTTACGATAACAAAAGAAATTCTTAAATTTTCCTTATCTAAGTTCGCATTTACCTACGTTTTTTAAGTTTTAACGATATCTCTAAATTAATTTTCGTAATAAAGATATGCCTTATAAAAAATGCAGTTAATTAATTTAAACTTATTACGCGAAATTACATAAAAAATACCGAAAACGATCGAAAAGTTTTCATTAATAAAAACTTTTTTTTATATATTAATTTCGAAAACAAACTTCGTTTTAATTTTAATAATTTAAACGAAAAGAAATCCTCCATATGAAAAATCCTTAACCCTAAACAAAAAAAACCGGCCTCTAAATACGCCGTTAACTTTAAAACATTAATTACTACAATTAAATAAGAAAATAAAAAAAAACGTTTTAATTAATATTTTTTATAAAAAACTTAAAAATAACGTTAAAAACGAAATAATTCGCGTAAAAGAAATTTATACTTTTAATAAATATACCGGAAAAGTTATCAAAATTAATAATAAATAATTCGAACGACGACAAAAACGGCAAAAACACGCCACACCAAAAACAGGCACTTAAAATAACAAAAAATCTTAGCATACGGCCAATACTAATACCCCCAAAAAAAGAAACATTTCATTTAGGACAAAACCAGAACCCATAAAACTCGGAACCATCTAACTACGAAACTCTCGATAAGTCGAATACTGGAACTATGGCAAAACGGGCCATAAAGCCCTTAAATACAGGTTATCTAAAAAACCACGATAAAACAAACCATGGACTTCCGTACCCATTAGATTACTATTAAGTAATAAAAAAGGAAAAACTTTTGCCATAATACGACGAAAGGAAAATATCGCTAAAATAATACAATATTGCAAATAACTAATTTTACGGACATAACAAAAAAAGTTTCGAAAACGATTATCCTAAACAATTAAAAAAAAATTAAAAAATATCAAAAATAAACAGAAAATATCTATCCTAATTACCCAAACCTCTATAAAAGGAAATACGCATTTCTTTATTAACCACAACAATACCCCAATTACGAGAAATAAAAACAATCTATTTATAAACGCATTACACGCATAAAAAAAGAAAAATTTAACTTCCCTAATAAAACAAAAAAATATAAATAAGATAAAAAATAATATCGACACCTTTATACCATTAAACCCTAAAGAATTATTAATTAAAAAATAACTTTATAAAATGAACCCCTAAAAAATAATACCCATAATAAAACCCCTTTTATTATTATAAATGGTATACGTACGACCTTAAAAACGAAACCGCCCTAAAAGGATTTAATCTAACTATAGGATAACAAATCGCCGATCTCCACCTTAAACTATTTATCACTATAAATCCTAAAGAAAAAAAAATATTTTAATAAAACTTACGTAACTTACCAAAAACTTATGAGGAAATAATAAAAATACGTTTACCTAAAATACGATTTACGTTATGGAAAATAGTTCAAGCAATAAAATAAAAAAATACAACAACAAATAAAGAAAATTCTCCAATTAGAAAAAACCGTAAAAATGCAAAAGATTCAAAATACGCAATTACATAAAAATATAAAAAAATATGTAACACGCATTAACGAAGTAAAATAACAAATAAAACAATGACGATATACCACTAAATAATTACGAAATCAGATCGACGATCTCCAAAACAAATTCGATAATTCGAATAAGGCCTAAAAAACCAAGCCCCTTATAAGAAAACCGTAAGAAAACGAAACCCAAAAAAGATAAAAACTTCCAAAAGAGGCTTTAGCAATAATAAAAAATAACAACTATCTTATTACTTTAAAAATACGAATTAAAACATATTAATATACCGTTATGGTAAATAACGGAGCTCTAAAAAGTAATTACATTACGCCTAAAGTAATTAATCAACTTAAATTACCATAAAAATATAAAAAAAACCCTTACATCACGAACACTGCCGAAAACTAGCCATTTCTTTATAATAATAAAAAAATTACGCGCAAAATTAATTACCTCGATAGCGTTATATTAAAAAAATACATAACTATTAACTTTAATATTATACCGCTAAAAAATTACGATATAATTTTAAGAACAACATAATTACGCCAGTACAACCCCTTAATCGATTAAGTAACTAACTAAGTAAAATTCCTTTTACAACCTAATAACAAATATTAAAAAAAAAATCTTTTTTAACATTCGATCGGAAATAACGACAAATATTAACATAAGAATACGACAAAAACCTTACCACCAACAAAAATACAATACAAAAAAAAAAACGGGCATTACCGAAAAATTCAACGTATTATTACCATGATTAAAACAAAACTACGGCAACTAAATAACAACCTACAACAACGAATCCCAAGATCAGAAAAATTAATTAATATATTATCATAATACCACAAATATAGAAAATTATTAAATAAAAAACTTAAAACAAAATTACCAAAATATAACGAATAAAATTATAAAATTAAAAAATTATCCTAAAAAAAATATCCATCAAATTTTATCCTATTTACAATTTTAACGAAATAAAACTACAAATATTAAGAAAATACCTGAAGCATTAACTTTAAAAAAATAAATTTGATTATCTAAATTATTAATTAATTATCTTATATTTTTCTACCTAAAAAAAAGGGCAAATTACGACTAATTATAAATTACTAACAACTTAATAATATTATTATTAAAAACCGAATACCGTTACCCTTAATTAATAAAATAAAAAATCGTTTTTATAAAACATAATAATTTATAAATTTCGATCTTAAAAACGGCTATAACTTAATTCGGATTAAAAAAAATTATAAATAAAAAATAATATTTCGAATTAAATACGGCTTTTACAAATACTTTATTACCCTTATAAAACTTATTAACGTACGCGTTACCTTTTAACGTATAATTAATTATATTTTACGGAAATACCTTAACATTTTTAATATATATTAGCTTAATAACATTTTTATCTTTTCGGAAACCAAAAAATAATACGAAAAACATATCTATAAATTTTTGCAATTATTACACAACGCCAATCTATTAATTAATATAAAAAAAACCAATTCTATACATAAAAAGTTAAATACCTAAATTATATTATTATTCCCGAATATATTAAAATAAACCCTTAAAAAATAGTTATAATACTTATTTAAATACAAACCTTTTTCGGATTCGTTAATTATTATCAAAAACTTATCAAAAACTTTAGTTAAATAATTATACTTTTTAACGTACTTACATAAAAAGAAAATTTTTTTTAATAAACGCCAAAAACGGAAACAACGTTCCAAAAACTTAAAAAAACAATTACAAACCAACTAATACTAATTATATACGATCCAAATCGCTTAATAAAATTAAAAACCAACGTATCAAATTATGCTTTAAATATAATAATCGGATATCGAAATAATTAAAATATATTATATCTTATTACTTTTTTTTTTATAAACTGTAAAAACTTAAATTACGATACGTAATCCCCGATAAAAAATTTCTAATTATTATTAAAATATTGCGTAAATTCAAATATTTCTTTAAAATTAATTAATATTAAGTTAAAATTTATACGAATCATAGAAATTTTACCCGGTTTACTACGACCAAAAAACTTACAACACGATAACTCTATTACGCCGAAAAACTAACAAAATACGACTTTATTATTAATTATCGTAAAAATTTAAAAAATAACAAAACCGACGTACTTAACAAACGATTAAACTTCAAAAAAAATAATAAAAATTAATTACGTAATTTTCGAAATTACGACAAAAAAACATTTATAACTACGATAAATTATTATAATTACAATTAAACCTTTTGACATATATAAGGTAATTTGAAATTTTAATACATATATGCAAAACATAAACGACCTACTATTCGCATAAATACCTAAAAAATACAAAAAACACCTTACGCGAAAAATATACGAATACGCCCTATACAAACATCCAAACGTTAAAAAAATACTAAAAAGATTACGTCGATTTTATCGTTTTCCAAAAAAAAGAAAAAAAATACAAAAAGTAATATAATAATATAACATATACGCTAAAACAAAAATACGATAACATAAACCCTACGGAAAACTACAACCATTACTAATCGCAAACCAACTATAAAATTCTATTACAATAAATTGTATTATTAAATTTCCTTTGTTAAAAAACCCAACTACGGATATATATTATACTAATATTTTCGTAATCGTTAACAGATTTACGAAATTTTCTTATTTTTTAACTTGTAATAAAAATATAAACGTTAAATAAATAATATACATTTTCTTCAGAAATATTCTTAACATACATAAATTACCATACGAAATTATTTCGGATAAAGACATAATATTTACGTTTAAATTCTGGCAAAACCTAATAACACAAATTAACTTAAACTATAAATTATCTAACGCCTTTCGAGCCCAAATAAACGGACAAATAAAACGACAAAATTAAACGTTAAAAACATATTTATAATACTATATCAATTACGAAGAAAATAATTAAACTAAAAAACTACTAATAACCCAAATAACCTATAACACTAACTACCATAAAAACATCAAAACTACCTTAATTATAATCAATTTTAGGTTTACTCTTAAAATTTACAAAAAAACACAAAAAAAAAAACCACTTATTATCAAAATAACTCTAACGGTAAAACAACTTAAACAATTACACCAAAAAATAAAAATAAAACTTAAATTCGTACGCGATCAAATAAAAAAACATTATAACTAAAAACGGCTAAAAAAACCAACTTTACCAAAAAGAAATATAATTTACCTAACCACCAAAAGCATCTAAATAAAACAACTAAACCAAAAACTCGACTTTAAATCCATTAATCCCTACAAAATTATCAGAAAAATATTAAATAACAACTATTAATTAAATCTACCACCTAAAATTAAACTTTACCTAATCTTTCATATATCCTTACTTAAGTTAACCACAAACACTATTAAAATATATACTAAACAAAACGACGTAAAAATAAAAAACGAATAAAAATATAAAGCAGAAGAAATCCTAAACCTGCGGAAAATTAACGGACTTACCTAATACTTAATCAGATAAAAAAGATATCTAAATTCGGAAACCTTTTAAAAATTAACGAAAAACCTTATACATACCCAATAACTATTAAAAAAATTCTATCAATAAAAAGAATACGAAAAATAACATCTTAATCCAAACTATTAACGGAAAAATAATTAAGGCAATCGTTGGAAAGTAAACTCGCAAATATTATAACTTCGAACTTTATTTCCAAACGATTCTATTTATCCGCTTTTTCTTAAGCCGCCAACTCGTCCAAACTTTCCACTTCTTAACGAATTAACCTTATCCCTTTTTTACGAAAAAACACCTACTATTTCTTAATACGATAAAAACGAAAAATTTATTCAGAAATTTCCGACGTCTTATTCGTAGTATCCTCGCGAAACTGAAAAAAACGCTCCTATATAAACTATCGCTTACGGTTAAAGCGATTTTTAACACAATTAATATTTTCTAAAAAAATAAAAGGAATTACCGATCCGTCGCAACAACGATACGGGTAACAAACGCATTACTCGCAACGCCTAAAATCTTTAATCATAATATATCGAAAACCTTTTTCGGAACAAAAAATATACGGCATAATCTCGAAACCAAATTTAATAATATAATTAACAAAAAAAAGCTACATTTTTCTCTAATTAGGGCAACGACGAAATTTAGGATTAGTTATACGGCTAGATATAACGGAAACGAACGTACATTTACAAAGGAATTTTCGGGAGGAAAATTTTTTTAAAAAAAAGATCGTATTATAATATAACGCAATCGGACCTTGGAAACGGTCGCTTGGCAAAAACCGAAAACAGAACCTAAATAAGTTAAATTACGTAATATAGATTTCCTTGGATTAAGGAATCCATCGCAATTTATTATATAAATTTCCTTAAATTAAAGAATCCCTCGTAATCCGTTATATAGATTTCCTTAGATTAGGAAATTTATCGCAATCCATTATATGGATTTCCTTAAATTAAGAAATTCCTCGTAATCCGTTATATAAATATATAGATATTCGTTAAATCTATAAATAAATAGCACCAATTTGCAATACAACTTCGTTATCCAAGGCACCCTTGGTATTACGAAACGTAACTAAATTACTTCATTGCTCAGTTTCTCACAGTACTCTGCCAATATAAACCCGTCGACTTAGGTTTAATAGTTAAGTAATTAGCTTAGCCGTCACATATATGTAGTAAGATTTTTGTTATATTCTTATGCCCGTATTCGTCGTTATCTTCGATCGAATAATAAGATTTTTATTATTTTATTCTGTATTTATCGTTAAATTATAAAATAAACTTTATCTAATTAATTACTTAATTAATTAAAGGTTTATATTAACGTAATTATGTTATTGTTAAAATTCTATCATAATTCCTTAGTAATTAATTTCGCGTATAATATTTCCATTATTATTAAACAACAATTAACTTTCGGCGGTATTTGTAATATAAGGGTTTTTTTTATATTTTTATGGTAATCGAAATCGATTAATTATTTTAGGCGTAACATAATTACTTCCTAAAACTCCGTTATTTATCATAACGGTATACCAATATATGCTTATTTGTATTTTGAAAATAATAAGATTATCGTTATTCCTTATTATTACTAAAATCCGTTTTGAAAATATTTGTTAATTCCTTTAAATTTTACTATTTTACGACTTTCCTATAAGTAACTTTTATCGTTTAAATATTATTTAAGTTAACGTCTTCGTTTTTTAAAATTATTTATTCGATCCCGTAATTACCTAGTAACGTACCGTTATTCTTCGGCTTATACCTTTAATTAATAAATACGCGTTTCGTATTTGTTCGTTTCGTATTAAATTAAGTTATCCGAATTTTATATAATTTAATAATTCTTTTTAATCAAAATTTTTTTTTGTTTATCGTCGTATTTTTTAATCCCATTAAACGAACTATTTTCTCATAATGTAAACCGTATTCCATATAAAGGTATTTTCGTTATTTTCCCCTAAATTCTTAATAAAGTTAATTTTGCTAAAATTCCTATTTTGTTTTCGGGATTTATAGTAACGCTTAATTCGAAATATAAATCGGCAATCTACTATCGAATAGCTAAATTAAATCCTTTTAAAGCTACTTCGTTTTGTAAATATATATATACCATTCGTAATAATAAAAAGGGTTTTTTTAAGGGCATTATTTGCTTAAGGGCTAACTTTATAAAGTTATTTTTTAATCGATCTTTTTTTAACGCAAATAATATAAAAATACTGGTATTATTATTTATCATATTTATTTCTCCCTATTTTATTTAAAAAGTTAAATCTTTCTCTAGCTATTCGCGTAATACGTTTATAAATAAATCGTTTTTATTCCCTATAGTTAAAATATTATAAGCGTTAACAAAAAAAAGCATATTTTCGTTCGTATTAGTTAAAAGTACTAAGAGAAATTACTTCAATTTATTTTTAATAATTTTTTAACCATTTTTGTATTATCCAAAAAAGTTATCGCTAAGATTTTTTCTAGTACGTACGTGAAACTAATTATTCAAAATATTATCATATTCCGGTTTGTAAAAACTTTTTAGCTTGTTGTTAATCTTACTGTATATTTTAACTAAAAAGTCCAACTGGGTTTTTTCCTTTTTATATCACAACGAAAGTTTTTCCTTTATTATTAATGAATAATTACCTAATAGGTATTAAAATTTATAGTTTATTTTATTGTAATTTCTTCGGTAACTTACATTTAACGGCCTTATAACTTATCTTGCCATAATTTTAACATTTAATACGTCGCTTATTTTATTATTAAACTATATTAATCTTTATAAATCTAGGTTTTATTCCATAAAATATATTTTATCGTCGGGGTACGCTAATATTAACATTATAACGTAATTTATTATTATATTTTCTTTTAACATTACAAATTCGCCAGGCGTACTATCGATCGTTAATTTTTACCACTATCGCGATATAATCGGTTAAATACTATAATCGATTTTCTTTCAATAAGCTTTCCTAAATTTCCCTTTTCAAACCTTTAAAAAATCGAACTATTAATACTTTTTATCCTTAATTAAATTTCGAAAAAAATTAACTTAACTCGTTACTATAATTGAAAACTGATTTTTTTGTCGTAATTATTAAAATTTTATTTTTACCTTCATTTTTTCGTTTACTATTCCGAAAACCTTTAAAAAGGCTTATTCGAATTTTTCGTAATTACTATAAACTTATACTACCTTTAAGTTTTGCTATTCCGAAAATACCGTAACATATTTTTTCATCACAGGTTTAAACTAAATAATTATATAACCCGAAAGTCGTCCAGTTACGAATTTAACTCGTAAACTAAATATAATAAACCGAATTAGGAATCCTCCGAAATAAAATCGACATTAAATAAAAAACAATTATAATTTAATAAATATTCCGTCAAAAGGTTTAAGTTTAAAAAGTTTTCATATTTTTCTAAACTTTTTGTTAAATATTATCCAAATAAACTAGCTATTATTAACGAATTTCTTACCGGGCATTAATTGTATTTATTCAAAAAATATCCGAATAACCTAAAATATCGAAATAAGCTCTAAATTATCTCGGTCCAGCTAGCCGATACGTTAGTTCACAAAATCCAAACGTCGCAAAACTTCTTCCTTAGTTAAAAAAAGCGATTATTCGTTTTTATTCAAATTTATATTATTATCCTCGGAAACTTTATATACGGGCTATTTACTAATAAACATATTATCAAAATATTACTTAAAATTTAACGGTATTACTAAACAAAAACTTGCAACGTATAACGGCTAAACTAATTAACTAATTATTAAATCTAAATTAACGGGTTTATATTAGTAAAGTGCTGTAAAAAACTAAGCAATAAAATAACTTAATTACGTTTCGTAATATCAAAAACATTTTAAGTAACAAAGTTATATTACAAGCTATCGTTATTTAACTATGAGATTAAAAAACGTATGTATCTATCTTAACTTACTGGATTACTTTTCGTAAATTAATAATTCTGCTTACTAAATCACTTTTCGTAAGTTAATAATCCTGCTTACTGGATCATTTTCCGTAAGTTAATAATCTATAACGTAATTTAACCCATTTGGATCCTGTTTCGGTCCGCAGAGACCGTTCCTGCGACCTCCCTCCTGTCAGGTCGTAATAGAAACGATATCGATTATAAAACGAAATTTTTAATTTAAATACGTCAGCGTTTTCTGTTTAGCGTTAATCTACTAAAAATGTAGCGAATTTGTTATTTATATAACAGTGTTAGCAGTTACATTAATTATATACAGGATACTAGCGCAACTCACTATAAGTTCTCTAAGCTATTTTAGGAAATGGACAAATCTAACGTAGGACCCCACCTAATAAATTGCCCTAGCAATAAATAGGGATTTTCACTAAAACGCGCGATATATATAACTGAATAATAAATTAATAAAAAGAGTTAAAATAAAACGGTATATGTAGTATAAAGTCTTGCTTAATATTCCAGCTTTTTAATGTGGGCATATTTGCTATTTTAAAGTTAAGGTTTCGTTATTAGTTTGGCGAACTTTATTACGGGCTGGTCTTCGCAGATAGAAATAAAGACGACGTTTTTAAGCGTTTTTAAAAGCGTAGAACGAAGTTATAAAAATTTCAAAATTATATTATAAAAGGTTAAAGAGTAACAGGGTTACCTTTTATTAATAAGGTGAAGGTGTTAAATAATAGGTACGTTAGAGAAAGGGGAAAGGTAGCGGCGATATTTATCGTAAGATCGACGGTTGCAGTATTACGTTTGGGCTTTTTTATTTAAATAGTTGTTTTAAGTATTGCAATGTTTAAAATAGTTAGAGATTTAGTTTGAATTAAGATAGTATTAATTAAAAATAATTTACTTTCCGAAAATATGTTATAGGTTTTTTATTTAGCAAAATTGCAAAAACCTTTAATAATAAAACCGTTAAATTCTCCGGCGCCGAAATTTTTAATATTTAATTAATTCCGGCTTTTAAAAGCGAAGTATAAAAGGTATAAAAAATATAAAACTCGAGTTAAATAAAATTGTTATAAGGATGATTTCGGTTAGGAAAGTTAAGGTATAATTTAAAGCCTTTATAAACGGACCTTTTATTATAACTCTTTCGAAAACGGGAAAAAAAAGCTAAAAGGAATTGGATTATATTATTATAATATTATAACTTAAATAAATAGTTATAATGGCGATAACTTTAAAATTAGGTAACTTGTTAATAGGGTGACTCGTTAGTAAAACTGTGAACTTAATACCTTATAATCTTTCCGCGGATATATATAAATGTAAAATAAACAAGTTAAACTTAATTATAACGGTTAAGTTAGTTAACTAACTATTAAACCTAAACGTACGGGTTTATATTAGTAGAAGTACTATAGGAAATTAAGTAATAGGTAACAAGCATAACTTAATTACGTTTTATAATACCAGAGGTATTTTGGGTAACGAAGTTGTATTGCAAACTATCGCTATCTAACTATGGACTCCAGTAAGCGTATATATCTTGGTTTTAGTTTAATAGATTTAGCTGGTTTAAACCTTTAAGCCCTTTAAGCTTTTTAAACCGTTTTTTCAACTTAATTAGCTTAAGGTACTAAGCTTTTTAAGTTTTTTAAGTTAGTTACGTAATATTTTAGCCTAGGTTAAAACTTATTTTCTTAACGTCCTAACCGTTTGGAAAAGCTAAATTTATTAAGTTATAATACGATTTCCCTTTTTCTAAAACTTTTGTTTTTAAAAATCGAATCGTTTATTTGTTATTTTTAGTAGGTAATTTCCTTTTTTTATACTTATTATATGTGGTTATATTAAAAACCTTCGTCTATTCGAAACGTATTAACGTTTTAGTTTTACTATACCTTTTTACTTTCATTATAAAAAAAAACGTATATTGTAAAATAACTTAAGTGTTTTTAAAATATATTTATTATACTTAATACGAGAATCCTTGCGACGTTTTTAGTCCTTTCGAAATCGAATACTAAAAATTGCCAAACGAAAAGGATCGTTTAAAACGAGAAGAAAAATAAGCCCGAAAAACTTTTCGTATTACTACAAATAAATTAAATCGTTTATAAAAGCAAAAAAGCTTTCTCCGTTTTTGGGGTATCGACATATTTCGTCGCAGTATTTAAGGTATAACAACGATGGAAGAAGTCGAACGTTTAAAAGCCGAGTAAAAATAATTAGAAAGTATAATATTTATAATTATATAAGCCGTAAATCCGACCGATTAGAGTAATTTTAATATTATTAACTAGTTAACCGTTAACTGGGGCGCGTCCGCCGTTATTCGTAAAAATTTCTTAATAGTCGTTAAGTATTTATAAAGTTTTTTACGGGGTTTTAAGTATTTTCAGATTTACAGTAACTTTTACACTTAATTAGATATTGGGTGATTCTGTCGATTTTCTTAATATCGAAAACTTTCTCTGCTTTATATATTTATTTAATTGTTACGTTTATATTATTTTAATTAGTGTATATTTTCATGGTATTTATTATTAACTCGAGTAAAAATAGCTAAAAAACTGAGTAGATTTTAAGTTTAATAAAAACTTTAATTAATACTTATTTCCTGAAATTTCTTTAATAATTTTATATAAGCCGATATATTTAAAGTCGACCTTTTAACTTTGACGTTTTATTTAAATATTTTTAGTAGTTGTTAGCAGTTACAGTAATTAAATGCAGTAGCCTGGCGCAAACTATGTATTGATGTTAAATCTAAACTACAAACGTCTCGGCCAAGCTTTTATTACATATTTAAATCCATGCTCAAAAAGCTTTCTCTAGATAAAAGATATCCCAGGCTGCATTTTACAGTTTAACCCACCAGCTGTAAGCACTTTAAAGCATTAACTGCCAACACACCCTTTTACTTTAAATAATCTCAGCCATTAAATCCCTTAAAAATATTTAACTAAGTTTTAATTTATCAAAGTACTAAAGCCCTATTTCTATTAATTAAATGCCTTCCGATTCGTTCTATGCCTATATCCTCTCAAGTCTTAAATTTGCTACAAATCTCTCGAAATCAGCCTTATCCAGGAGCTTCGTAAGCCCATCTATTAGGGTATCCTTGTTTTTTACGTACTAAAAGCTAATATTTCCTTTTTATACCTCCTGCCGGAGGTAATAATATTCTAACCGAATATAGCGTTTCCTTCGGATTATTTATATTTTTATTACTTACTTTAACCTATTTGCATTATTTTCCAAAATAAGCTTTCTAGCATAAATTTTAACTTTATTAGGTAATTTCTAATTTTAATTATTTCCGCTATAACTATTCCTGCCTTTCCGTATTGTATTTTAATACTATAATTAATAATAATACTGAATAATTTTGAATATTATAAAACGGATACGTTAATTATAAGAAATACGCCGTTTATAATAAACTTAGCTAATTTATTATCGTTTACAAAATTTATATTTATTACTTTAAATAAGTTTAAGCTATTATATTTCTAATATAAATGTTTTCCGTTTAATTTTTAATACCGAAACGATAAATTTGTAATGCTATTTAAATACCGTAATAATCGCTTAATTTATTTTTGGTACTTTAGAGATAGGTTATTTATAAACCTAACTTAAGTTAACGTTATAAACGTTATATTCGGGTTGTTAATATAATTAAAAAAAGTTAAATTTCTCTATTAAATCTATATATTTGTAAATAATTTCCTTACTAGTTACGTTTTCGTACCTTATTACGTACTGTAAGTAATTTTTATTAAATAACGTAAATTAACTTTATATACTATTTATCTTTAATAATGTTAATACGTTTTTAATATATTATTACTAATTTAATTTAAGGTTTCCAATGCGCTAAAAACGCATACTTCGTACGTTTAAGTATTAGTTAATATTTTTTTAAATTTTTAATAAGTATATTCTTAACGATTTCGTTAGTAGAACCTTTTAAACGTTATAAGTCGGGCTTTATAAATAGGAAATCGTTAACGTACGAAGCGATAACGTCCTTTAATTTATTATTACGGTAAATCGCGTTATCAGAAATTAATAAACAAATACCTTATTTCGCCGGTATCTTTTTAACTTTTTTTATTAAATAACTTCGGTTTATTTTAAGCCGTATAAAAACTTTATTAACTTATTAGTTTTCTTAAAGAAAGATTAATATATAACTTTATTTTTCGGATATACGTCGAAATACTTTTTAATTATAAGAGAAAGCTTTATATAATTTTTTTAAATTATTATTTAGGTAAATAATAATAAAATCAATTTAAAGGATGTGCCAATTTAAAGTAATAACCAAAACTATTATAATCTTTTAGTAAATAACTTTTATAATATTACCTGTTATTTAATTATAATTAATTCCTTTTCGTTAAGTAAATTTTTATAACGGCTAAGCTAATTAGCTAACTATTAAACCTCAGTCGACGGGTTTATATTGGTAAAGTACTATGAAAAATTAAATAATAAAATAATTAAGTAACTTAATTACATTTTGTAATACTAAAAGTATCTTAGGTAACGAAGTTATATTATAAGCTATCGCTATTTAATTATGCAAATTAATGAAAGTTTATATCTTATTCTAACTTATTAAATTACTTTTCGCCAGTTAATAATTTTGCTTATTGGATTATTTTTTATAAGTTGGTAATTTATTACGCAACTTAACTTATTTAAATCTTGTTTCGGTTTATAAAGACCGTTTTCGAAACCTCCTTTTTGTTAAGTGGTAACCCGATTTCCCCTCTTCGTAAATCTTAGCCTTAAAATTTTTTTTCTTAATAAGTTTATTTTCGTATATGTTCTTTATTATATTTTCGCGTATTTTTAAACGTCGATTTTCAAAAACGGTTCAGCGTTTTGCTTTAACTAACTTAATTAACGTGGAAGGTTTTAACGTAATGCCTTATTCTTTTTGCTCCGTTCGGAACTTTTCGTGCAAAATAATAAAAAGCGTATCGCGTTATCGGGAATATATCCGACGAGGTCGTTCTTATAATGGCACCGGCGTCCCTGTCATAATAATCAATCGTCACACGTCGAAAGCCCGTCGTCTAAAAGAAAAGAAACTGGCCGCCGAAAAAGCTTTGGCCAAATCCTTAACGCGTTTTTCCAGGATACGTTAATAACGTTAACACCATTAAACCGAAAGTACGAAATTGATAAATCGCGCTTTACGATCTTTAAACGAATAAAGTAAGAAATTTTTCTCGGTTATAACTATTTAAATTTTAAAAGGTTTGGATGTAATTAATTAAAGCGTTATGGATCATAATTATTATTAAATATAAATTAAAACATTATTATTCCTAACGTTATTATTAATGGAAATTTTTTAGTAAATATTAAGCATTAGAAAGATTTTTTGCAGGTTTTTAAAAGTTTTTAGAATCCGGGTAACTTTTCTATTTAATTAAATACTAAATAAATCTATTAATTTTTATATACCGAAAACTTTTTCCACCTTATATACTGATTCATTTTTTACCTCCACGTCGTTTTATTTGGTATGTATTTTAATGATATTTGCTGCTAGCTTAAGTAGAGATATATAAAAAATTAAATAAAGTTTAACTTTAAATAGTAACTTTAATTAATAAATATTTTTTGAAATCTTTTATTAATTTTATATAGCCCGATATACTTAAAATTAAGTTCCTAGTTTAAACGTTTTATCTGGATATTTTTAGTAATTAAATAAAATATATTTTTTTAAGGAAGTTAATCCTTTTAACCGTTTTAAGTTATAATATTTTTTCATTTAATTTCGTACGAATTTAAGTTCCGTTTTTATTTTATAATATAATTATTTAAGTTATTTTAACGTAAGGATTACTTTAATATTAAATAATCCTTTTTTTTTACACTTTTTTGTAAACTACTGGAGTAAATTCAAAATTAGCTGTAAAAAGGGTAATTTTAATACTTTCGTAGTAACTAATATTATACGTTATTTAAGTTATTAATAATTTTCTAACCCAATTATTTTATTTATAATTAATATAATATCGTAAATACGGTTCTAATATTTTATTTTACTATTTTATTTTTTTATTTATTTAAGGTCGGAATATATTAAACAATTTATAATTCAAACCAATTTATATTATTAAACTTTACTAAAACTTAAAAATAAACTTTATACTTTTATTTAAAAAGATTTTATGCGGTAATTTATATTTATTAAAAATATTCCTAAATAAAATATATATCATTTATTCGGCATTCGTGTTCTCGTTATAAGATAAAAGATAAAAAAAACTTTATAAATTAAACGATAATTACGAAAATGTCATCGTAATATATACCTATAGTTAAATCTTCTAATAACGGAAATTTAGTAATAAAATCCATTATGATAAAATCCCACGGTCGCCTTACAATGAATAAAAGTTGCAATTTTCTATAAGGTTTATGTTATCGTATCTTTACTCTAGCGCAAATATCGTACTAACGCCTAACTTTCTGTACTAAGTTTTTCATTTTGAGGAAATCGTATATACGCTAAAAACGTTATAAGGTTTTATGGATCCCTAGGTATTTATATAATAAATATTCGTATATTTCCCGCATTAAATCCTTTTAATATTTCTTTAAAACTTATATTTTATCAGTTATCTTAATAAGGTATCGTTATATAACTTAATTTTCTAGTATACGTTTAAAATTATTATTCGTATTATTATAATTTCTCGTAAGCGCAACTATTTTTTATAATGGTATCAAAAATTATATAACTAACCTTAACCATTTTTTTTCTAAGATTTAGTCGTTTATAAAACGTGTTAGTTTTTCCGTTTTTTAAACTTTTACGATAAATAATAACGAAATTATATTCCGTTAGTTTTTTTACGTAACGAAGTTATCGTACTATAAATTCTCTAAACGTAATAAACCGGGTAAGATTTTTATAATTTGTATAAACTTTAACCTAATATTAATTATCTTTAAGAAAATATTTAAACTTGCGAAATACCTTAACGATAATCAAAAATCCCTTATGGAAAATAATATAACGTAATTTAAATTTTTATAATTTATAGAAAAAAAAGTAACGCAATATATTATTCCTTAATTATCTCGTTATCCAATTATTACCCTTAAAATATAATTTAACGTATTAAGTTTTAACTTTAGTAACCGATTAAGATCGTACATAATTAATATTAATTAATCAATAATTACTTTTTTAATTTATTAAACAGCTTTTTTTATTTTCGCCGTCTACTATAAATTTTCTCCCTTTCAGGTAAGCTTATTTAAAGATATTATTATTCGGTTGAAACTTTTAATAGATTTTTGATAGTAATTAACAAATTTAAAAAAGGCTTATATTTTTTTAACGGTAATAAGTATTACTTAATATCGTACTTTAGTAATTTTTTGGAAAATTATATTAATATGTCTAAAAATAATAATATAACTTAGGAATTTAACTTTTTATATATGAAATTAACTTTTCTCGGCGTTAATTAGTAAGTTAGTATTTTAAAATAATTATAATACCTTATATACGTATTCCTCGTATTATTTCTTAATTTTTGAAAAAATAAAAATATTATTAAAATAACATATTACGAAAATATTAAAATGTTTACGGAAAACGTAATTTACCATACGTTAAAAGGTAACAAATATATTGATAAATCTCATAAAAATAACCAAGTATTTATAAAGGCCATACTTAATTCTAAACGTTATCTTCCACTTATAACCTTTTTTAATTCGAATTAAGCTATATTTATCTCGAAAATTACAAGTAGTAAATTATTAAGCTCCGTGAAAACAATCCTTTATTTCATTAATTAAAGGTAGTAGCATTTAATTTTTAATAATAACGTTATTAAACTATCGATAATCTACTATTAATTATAATTTTCTAGTTATTTATTACGAAAAATATAAAATATCCAGTTAATAATTTGGATAATCGAATCGATTTTTCTTTAAATCGATCCTTTAGGTATTTTTTAAATATGTATAATTCTATTTCATTAAAATTATAAATAAGGTAAAACTTAATAAATACTCTTTCTTTTAAAATAATTTCATAATTTTATTCGTTATATTCTGGTAATTTCGTTTCGAATTCTTTTCGAAATAAACGTTTATTTTTATAATATTATAATAATACGTTAATTAATGTTTTAACTTTTAAAGTTATTGTTATAATTTGTTATTTAATTATTACATTTTTGCTTTAATAATTACAATAATACGTCGTATTCGTTTATAATACTTATTTTCCTTTTTATATCGTATTCTTATAAGTAATAAAGTTTTTATTATATCCTTATGTTAATACTTATCGTTATTTTCGATTAAACGTTAAAATTTTTATTATTATTTTTTTTATATTTGTCGTTAAATTATAAAAAAAACTTTTCTTAGTTAATTTCTTAATTGATTAAAAAATTATACTAACGTAATTATGCTTTTCCTAAAATTATATCATAATTCCCTAACGGTACGGTATCGAAATTAATTATTATATGTTTTTTATAAGTAAAAATGTTAAGGTAATTAATATCGCGTATAATTTTTCCGTTATTATAAATGACAAATTAACCTTTAATAGTATTCGTACTATAAAAATCCTTGTTATATCTCTATAATAATCTAAATCGGTTAATTCTTTTAAGGGTAATATAATTACCTTCCAAAATTCCGTTAACTATCATAACAGGATACCAATATATTCTATTTCGTATTTTCAAAATAATAAAATTATTATTATCTTTTATTATTATTAGAACCTTTTTTAGAAATTTTCCTTCACTTTTTCAGGTTATACCACCCTGCAGCTGTTTTATAAATAACTTTTATCGTTTAGATATTATTTGAATTAACGTATCCATTTTCCGAAATTATATATTCGGTTTTATAATTACTTAATAGTATATCGTTGTTTTTTCAGCTGTTCTTTTAATTAGTAAATACATACTTTATATCTTTTCGTTTTAGTACAAAATTATGTTATCCGGACTTTTTATAATTCCATTATCCTTTTTAACTCAAATCTTTTGCGGTTTATTATCGCATTTTTTAATTCTATTAAGTAAACCGTTTTTTTATAACGTAAACCGCTTTCTAGGTAAAGATATATTTATTAATTCCTTATAACTTTTTAATTAATTAAACGAAATCCATTAAAATTCCTTCTTATTTCTCAGGGTTTATAATAATAAATAATTAAAAAAAAACAGCTGGCGATTTATTATTATATGGCGAAATAAAATTCCTTCTAGGCGGCCTTTTTTTCTTTTTATTAATACTTACATTATTCAAAATAACAAAAAAAGGTTTTTTATGGACATTATTTTCCTGAGGGACAACTTTACATAACTATCTTCTAATCAACGTTTCTTTAAAGCTCGATAATATAAAAATGTTAGTACTATTATTTATTTTATTTATTCCGTCCGATTTATGAAGGAAATTAAATTCTTTTTTAACTATAAGGGTAATACGTTAATTAATAAATCGTTTCCACTTTTTATAATTAAGATATTATTATCGTTAACAGCGGAAAACGTACTTTCGTTCATATCTGTCCGGAATACCGGGATAAATAATTTTGGTCCATTTTTAATACTTCCGCAATTATTTATTCATTTCGTTTAAAAATTTTAATAATTCGTTTTACGTCGTATTATAGTCATTATTTTCCTTTTTGAATTATTCGGTAATTACCCTATAAATATTAAGGTCTAAAACCTATCTTATTAAAATTTTTAAATACCTTATATTACGTTATTTTATAACCCGTTTTATCATAATTCCAACATTTAATACATTACCTACTTTATCGTTAAATAACGCCAATTTCTATAAATCCAAATTCAATTTTATACGAAGTATTCTATCGTTAAAATGTACCAGTATTAACGTTATAACGTAATTTATTATCGTATTTCTTTTAATATTACGAATTCGCCAAACGTATTATCAATTATTAATTTTTACTACTATAACGATATAATCGGTTAAATACTTTAATCGATTTTCCTTAAACAATTTTTTTAAACTTCCTTTTTCAAACCGTTACAAAATCGGGCCATTAATATTTCTTATGCCCAATTAAATTTCGTAAAAAATTAAATTAACTTACTACCGTAACTAAAAACACACTTTTTTTATCGTAGTTTTTAAATCTTATTTATTATTTTCGTTTTTTCGTTTATTATATTAAAAACTTTCGAAAAAACTTATTCGAACTTTTCGTAATTATTCTAAACTTATATTACTTCCGGAATTTGCTATTCCAAAAGTACCATGACGTAATTTCTTATAGCAAATTGAAACTAAATAACGACATAACTTAAAAATCGTCCAATAATAAACTTAATTCGTAAAGTTAACGTCGCAAATCGTATTAAAAAATACTCGAAATAAAATCGATATTAAATAAAAAATAACTATAACTTAACAAATATTTTATAAAAAATTTAAACTTAAAAAGTTTTAAAACTTTTTTTAATTTCTCGCTAAATACTATTTAAACAAATTATCTTATATTAACGGGTCTTTTATTAAATATCTATCGTACTTACTTAAAACTATCCGGGTAACTTAAAAAGTCGAAATAAATTCCAAATTATTTTATTTAAACTAGCTAATACGTTAATTTATAAGGTCCAAACGTCGAAAAACTTTTTTTTAATTAAAGAAAATAATTACTTCTTTTTATCCGAATTTATATTATTATCTTCGGGGATTTTATAAATAAGTTACTTATTAATAAATCTATTATCGAAATATTACTTAAAATTTAACGGTATTATTAAATAAAAGCTTGCAGCGTATAACGGTTACACTAATTAACCAATTATTAAACTTAAATTGACGGGTTTATATTAGCAAAATATTATAAAAAATTAAATATTAAAATAATTAGGTAACTTACTTACGTTTCGTAATATTAAAAATATTTTAAATAACGAAGTTATATTACAACTTATCGTTATTTAATTATAAAAATTAACGAAAGTTTATATCTTATTTCAACTTATTAAATTATTTCTCGTAAGTTGGTAATCTTACTCGTTAGATTATTTTTCGTAAGTTAGTAATCCTGCTTACTGGATCACTTCTTATCAGTTGGTGATCTATCACGTGACTGAACCTATTTAGATCCTGTTTCGGTTCACAAAGACCGTTTCCGAGACCTCCCTCCTATCAGGTCGTAACACTTTTTTAATGCAAATACGGGCCTTATAATTTTTAATTATTTTATAAATGTATATTTTTTTAACACCTATTTGGTATTTACAAGGTACCCGCAGGCTCTATTGCGGAACGTAAACCAACACTTTCCGCGTTAAAAGTTTTCTTTAATTTAACTAAAAATAATTATAAACTATGTTTTACGTTTTAAGCTTTTTATTACTTCTTTTTATAACGGGCCGTTTTTTATTATAATATATAACTTATAACAGTTTTTATTATCGCCGGTATTTAATAACAGGTGCAAATAAAAAAAATACGGGTTGTAATTATTAGAATTATCGCTTTTTTAAGTTAAAATTAGCTTTAATTTACGCATTAGCTTTAAAGCTTTATCCGGGGTTTTTAAGGCATATAATTCGGGTACTGTTTTTTTGGGCATTCCTTTTTGCGCTTAGTTTACTTAATATCCTGGTCCGTATTATCCTTTACAACGACGGTATCGTTTTTACTTTTTATTTTAACGCCTTATTTCTAACTTTAACGATATTTTAAATATTTTTATACGGGCTACGAAAATAACCGAATAATATCTTTCGGGTTAAAAAGTTATTTTAAGTTTTCCAAATGCTTATAAATAATCATATATGGTATTATTAATAATTTACCGCTTTATAATAACTATACTTTATAATTATACGTACCTTGATAACTTAATAGCATTCTTTTTACTTTACGAGCTGTTAATTTTTTTAATTTAGTTTTATAATTTTTATCGATTAATATTATATACCTATTGCCAAAAATATAAAAGTAATTATTATTAAATGTATAATACTTATTAAGTTTAAATATGTTCTTAAAATATTTAGTTAATATTATATCCCTTATTATTAATTATTTAATTCGGTTAATGGTATACCTTATAACTTTTATTATAAGGTTCCACAAATACGTTAATATTTTTATTTGCGTTATAATTACGCGTATTTCGTCTTAAAAAATTATATACCACGTTCCGTAACCCCGGTTTTATATTAGTTATAAACGTTAGAAATTACTAATATAATACTTTCCACCGCATAAAAATTCTGAATTTTTATTACGTTAAATCTTTTACAGCCGTTAAAACGTAAAATTTACACTACTCGTTTTTTACCTTCCGTATTTAAAGGTAAGGTTTCTAAATATTTAATTATTTATGTAATATACGTACATAAATTTTTTTAAACTTTGTCTTTAATCCTAAATAAGTAATATTTTTGATAACGCGATAAATCGTTTATAATAAACTTAAAATAACCGTTATTTTTAATATTAACAAGCTTAATTAAGCTTATATTATATTAAATAATTGCTCCTACGTACGTTACTTTTCTTAAAAGATTAATAAACGGTATCTTCCGTATTTTCTTTCGTTATACGTTATATAAAGTAAAAATTTTATTTTGTTAAGATTTAAATTTATCGCCGTAAACCTTTTACTAATTTAAATTAATCGTTTAATACTGGGATAATAAAGGCGGCGGTATTAAAAAATAATTTTTATTATAACCTCGTTTGTTATAAAAACCTTGCCGTCCTTAAGTACTTTTAAAAAGGTTACCTTTAAGTCGTTAGTTAGATCACCGCCGTTCTTTTTACCTCATAGCCCCCCAACCCGTATCTTTATTAATCACTTAAGGACTTTAAGCCCTTAATAATAAACTTTGGCTTCCTATAAAGCTATAAAAAATCTTTCTACGTAAAACGTTAATAATTAATAATTTAATTTCATTAAAGCTAATTAAGGAATTATGATTTAAGTAACCTCCCTTTTTATAAAATATCTTTTTAAAAAACATTTTTAACAAGAAATAGTTAATATATAAGTATTTTATTATAACCTCGTTATTTTCTTTATGAGGGCTTTTTAAAGGGCGATTTTATAATTCCGATAAAAATGGTAACTATAGGTCTTCCGCTTGTTATAATATAAATTCCTTTATACCTAATATTTAGTATCGAGTTTTTTTTTTCGAAATTACTAATATTATTAATAATATTACCGTTCGTATCTAAATTGTGAAATAACTTATTTTTATTGTTTTCCATGGATAAAAGCATATAAAACAATATGGCGTTATCTGCAACTGTGGACTTAGTTGCTTTAGGGCAGTTAGCCACCTATGGCTTAGTGCGCTTAGTTACCTGTGGCTCAACAGTAACTCTAGCGCAATTGGTCTTTGTAACTTTAGGGCGCTTAGTCGCCCGAAGCATAGTGCTCTCGGTCGCCTGCAGCCGTAGCTTAGGACAGTCGGTTCCCTGCAGCTTAGGGCTTTGATTCGCCTGTGGCTTAGGGCGTTCAGGGCTGTTAATCTCTGTGCAATCGGTGCAGTCAGCTGCTGTAGCTTCAGTTGCTTCAGCAGGGCCAATCTTCTGAATCATCTTATCATACTACTGCATGAGGTCCTGAAGCTGTTAATCCTTAATGTGGGCGCTGAAGATCTTTCCGTCTGATCGGTATAAGTCTCTTAGGCCTTTAGGAATAAACTGCTCCTCGCTTTGACCATTACTACGGGTGTTGCGAAAGCTGTTGCTCCGGTTGTTCTAACTGCTGTTGCCATTGTTATTGCCCTAACGCTGGCCACTATTCTAACCTCGCTTTCCTTTTTTGCCCTTTTTCTCCTTTTGTGGCTTAGGGTAATTTTTCGTTATATGCCCATATTTGCCATAGCTAAAACAGAGTAACTCTCTATCCTTTTTTCAAGCGGGTTTATTATCCCGGGAATTATTACCTCTTTTGCCCTTCCGTACGTTAACGGACCGTCCGTTATTTTCTTTTATTAAATCGATTATAAAATTTGCTATTAAAATTATCGATTAATTATTAGAAAAAAAAATTCGTTTATTATAACATTAATTAAATAGTTTTGTGCCAATTATTAACGCAATTTCTTATAATAATAAAAAATATCATAATTTGTTTTTCCGTTTCAAGTTATATGTTATAACTTTTTATTTCCTGGAAAAACTTCTAAAAAGTTAATAGTAAATTATATCGGGTTTTTTCCGTTATAAGTAACCTTATTAAACTCCTTTTAAAAAATTTTTACCGGAACTTACCTATTACTACGTAAATTCTTTTAAACCTTTTTAATATTTTCGTACCTTTTTTAATACTTATACTTAATTTTAAAAGCATTTTTTTATACGTTTTAATAATAACTTTGGTTAAATATAACTAATTTAATTAACTTAATTTTATTCCGTTTACGTAATTAATTTTTTCTATCGTAAAATTTAAAGCGTTATTCAAAATTCCCTAATAACCCAACTTATTAAGTAAGTTTCCTTGTCCAAGGTAAAATCAGAACGCTTCTAACGTAGCTTCAAATTATCTCCGTTACTAAACCTTTTAAAATCCTTTCTATCTTTTAGGCCAAGACCTAACTCGCTAAAACTGTTTAAACTGCTGGAGTTACTACTACTAGGTAAATTATAACGGTCTTTCTTTTTCGGTAAACCTTAAACGAATCCAAGAAAAAACTATCTAAATTATCAAGGTTATTACGTACTCCTTTCTTTCCCTTAGGTAACTTGCTTTTCTGTTTTTTCAGGGGGTCCGGAGGGTTAGGTTTCTTTATAAACCACTTCTTAAGCTTCGTTTCGCCTTTGTTTAATAAGTTAATCTCCTTTATATCGCTCTCTAAAACGATGGGTACTTAGAGCCACCTGCCTTAACCTTAACTAAGGCACTCTTTAACCCCTTTAATTACACACTAATATTACGCGAACTTTTAAAGCTCCATATCTTAAGTTGGAATATACCTATTAGCTATATTATTATACTATTTATACGCTCCATTAAATTGTTATTTCTCTTATTTTAAAGCTTTAACTTCTTAACTTCCTTTTTAACCTGCTAATACTTATCCTCTCGTACCCTAACGTCGCGTTTAATACCGTTCATATTAATACCTAGGGAAATATAAAACTTATTCAGGTTATCAGTAATTTACTATCTTTGGATAAGAGTTTTATATCGATCGCTCCTTAGCTATTAAAGTAACTAGGTTAGTAGGATACCTTTTAGAGACGCTCCGAAAGTAAGTTTTTTCCCTACTGCTACATTCGATATGGGCTTTTCTTATTCCACCTTTTTCTCACTATAATATTGTTCGTCCTAAGAAACGCTCCTATCATAAGAAAATCCATACTAAGGGAAAAGCAATAAAGGTTTTAATAAGCCGCTTTACTTAGTAAAAAACTACCCGGGGATTTACTATTTGCTCGCTATCGTTAACTACTAAACTTTTTTTCGTTAATTAAACGACTTGCTTTAAAATCTTACGTTCTTTTTATTAACTTAATTTTATAAATAAGTACTTTATTTAACGTATTAAATTATTAATTAATAACTAAAAAATATTACTATATTAAGAATTATAATAATTATATGCAATAACTTAGGGAAAATTATATGTTAATATTAAATCTAAATTACAAACGTCTGGGCCAAGCTCCTATTACATACTTAAGTTTATGCTCAAAAAGTTTCTTCCAAACAAAGGGTGTCCCAAGCTGCATCCTGCAACTTAGCTCACCAGCCGTGAGCACCTTAAAGCACTAACTGCTAACAGTAATTAAATAAACTATTTCTCATCTTGAAAAAGTTAATACTTTTAACCGTTTTTAATTATATTCTTTCTTTATTTAATTACGTACGAAATTACGTTTTATTTTTATATTTAATAAAATTAGTTATATTATTTAAATGTGAAAATAGATTTAATATTAAACGGACTTTCTTTATGTTTTTCGTAAATTTTTGGGGTAAACCCAAAGTTAGCTGTTAACGAAGATATTTTAATATTGTTATAATAATTGGTATTATAAGTCATTAAACTTCCTGGTAATTTTTTAACTTAAATAATATATTTAAGATGAATGTACTATTGTAAGTACGTTTTTAATATCAAGTTTTTTCGTTTTGTTTATCCGTTTTTTTGGGGTCGAAATATATTAAATAATTTATTCTTTAACCCGATTTATGTTATTAGGTTATAATAAAATGAAAAGTAAATATCGTACTTTTATTTCAACTAATTTTATATAGGAATCTATATATATTAAAAACATTTGTAAAAAAAATATACACTATTTATTTAGCGTCTGTATTTTTATTATAAGGTAAAGAATAAGACACTTTTGTAGACCGGTTAACAATTACGAAAGTATTATCGTAATATATATTTATAGCTAAATTTTTAATATAAAAGTTTAATAATAAAATTTAATTTGATAAAATCCTATAATTGTTTTACGACTAGTAATAGTTGTAACTTTCCGTATGACTTATGTCGTCGTATTTTTGCTTTAGTAATAATATCGTACTGGCATACGATTTTTGTATTAATCTTTTTTATTTTCGGGTTATAATATATATATTAAAAGCGCTTTAAGTTTTACGGGTTTTTAAATGTCCATATAATTAATATTCGTATATAGTTTATATAAATTCTTTTCGATATTTTAATAAAATCTGTATTTTGGCGGTAATTTCCTTACTAAGTAAATAATTATTATATTTTTTAATTTTTTAATATATACTTTAAAGTGCTCCTTATATTACCGCGATTGATAATATGCGTAGCTAATTTTAAATACTAGTATTAAAAATTATATACTTGATTTTAACCGTTTTTTCTTAAAATCTAGCTGTTGGCTAAAAATAATTACCTTATCGGTTTCTAACTTTTTCCGATAGATGATGATAAAATTATATTTTGTTAATTTTTTATGTAATGAAAATATCGTATTATAAGTTTCTTAGTTGTAATAAATTAAGTAAAAGTTTTATAATCCGGATAAACCTTATTATGATATAAGTTACTTTTAAAAAAAAATTAAAGTTGCGAAACGTTTTAAGAATTATTAGAATTTTTTTATCGGGAATAACATAACTTAATTTAAATTTGTATAATTTGTAAAAAAAAAATAATACGGTATAATACATCTTATTTATTCTCTTATTTAATTACTGCCTTAAAAGTGTAATTTAACGCGTCAATTTCTAGCTTTATTAAGCGATTAGAGTCGTATATAATTACTATTAATTAACTTATAATTATGTTTAGTACTTACTAAAATAAAGATTTTCGTAAATCTATTTAAGGGTATTACTATTCGGCTGAAGTTTTAAATAAACTTTCTGGATAATTAGCGAATTTAAAAAACTTTATACCTTTTTGATTATATTTAGTATTATTTAATTTTATACTGCTGCGATTTTGTTAAAGTATATTTTAATAGATCCAGGAGTAATAATATGGTTTAAAAATTTAACTTTTTTAACGTCAATTATAAAAACGTTACGGTACTTCTTAAGGATATATTTAACTATACGCTGGAAAGCTTTTAGCGTATTAATAACATTTATAAGGGTAATAAAATATTTATATAGGCCGTATATAATACGAAATATTATTTTGTATTTATAACTTTTTTAATTTATATTAGAGTTTATATATTTTTAAGGTTAAAAGTTGTAAATCCTTAAACTTCATGAAAACTATTTTTTATTTTATTAATTAAAGGTAATAACATCCGATTTTTCACCCTAATATTATTAAATTATTAGTAGCTTATAATTAGTTATAGTTTTCCGTTTTTAGTAGGTATAAAGAATATAGGGTATCCGGTTAGTAATTTCGAAAGTCGAATTTATCCTTTTTTTAGTCGATTTTTTAAGTATTTCTTAAGTGCGTATAATTTTATTTCATTACAGTTATAAATGGGATAAAATTTAATAAATGGTTTTTTCAAAAGGTAATTTTATAGTTTGTTTATTATATTCCAGTAAGTTTGCTTCTAGTATCTTTCTCAATATTCACTTATATTTGTAATATTATAATGGTATATTAATTAGGTTTTTAAATTTTATAAGTTGCCGTTATACATCGTTATTTAATTGCTATAAGTTCGCTTTAATAATAATAATACGTCGTATTTTTTATAATACCCATTTTATTTTATATCGTATCCTTTTAGATAATAAAGTATTTATCGTATTTTTATGCCGGCATTTGTTGTTATTTTTAATTAAATATTAAAATGCTTATTATCTTTATTATATTTATCGTTAGCTGATAAACAGAACTTTACTTAATTAATTTCTTAATTGATTAAGGGGTTATATCGGCGCAATTACGTTTTTCTTAAAGTTATATCGTAATCTTTTAACAGTACAATATCGAAATTAACAATTATACTCTTTCTTAAGGTAAAAATATCGAGATAATTAATTTTGCGGAGAATTGTTCTATTATCGTAAAGAAATGATTAACTTCCCAAAATATTTGTAGTATAAAGAATTTTCTTATATTTTTGTAGTTATTTAAATCTATTATTTACCTTAGATATAATATAATTACTTTTTAAAATTCCGTTATTTATCGCGGTATATTAACGTATCCCAATCTGTATTTTCAAAATAATAGCGTTATTGTCGTCCCTTATTATTGTTAAAACCTTCTTGAAAGGTTTTTTTCGTTTTTTTAATTTTGCTATTTTACGGTTGTTTATAGATAGTTTTTATTCTTTAGGCCTTACTTAAACTATCGTACTTATTTATATAATTAATTAATTTTATTTCGTTTCGTCTTTTAAGTATTAACTTGTTATTTAAGCTAGTAATTAATCGCTTATAATTATTATATATATGGGTATTATCGTCGTATTTAAACCTTTATATTTTTAAAATAATTATTTTATATTTTAAATATTTTCTTAATTAATATATTATTAACTATAGTTTTAAATAGCTTACCGCTTTCTTAGGGTTGTGGTATATGTTAATTGTATTTATTATTCCGTAATAACTTATTGGCAATATTTAATAATTTTATTATTCGAAATAATAGCAGGGGTCTTTCTATAGGCATTATTTTCCTTCCGGTTAATTCCATACGGCCGTCCCTTAGTTGATATTTTGTTAAAAGCTAGTAATCCGAAATTGTTAGTATTATTATTCGTTATTTTTACTTTTTTTATTTTATTAAAAAAGTCGAACTTTTTTTAACCATATATATAATACGTTAAAAAATACATCGTTTTTATTTTTTATAATTTAGGTATTATTACCGTTAATAATAAAAAGTCCGTATTCGTTTATATTAATTAGGAATTTTAAAATAAATAGTTTTAATTTATTCTTAATATTTTGATAGCTATTTTCTAATTATTGAAGTTATTCGTCGTAAAGTTTTTCTTTTCGTAAAAATAATTTTAGATATTCCTATTTTTAAGGCCTTTATTTTCGTTCGAAATATTAGTTTATCCCAACTTAAAATAACCTTTTGACTTCTTTTTGGATGTATTATATTTCTATATTCGAAAATGCTAAAAGGATTTGTTCCCGTCGAATTACAGCGAAAGTCCTTTCTTTTTAGTTGTTTTAGAAATATCTCGTATATATTAAAATTTATAATTTATGTTATCGAAATCCTTTGGGTAACCGATATTAAGGTATTCTGTCGCCCATTTTGCCGCAGTTTTAACATTTGATTTATTATTTACCTTTTCGTTGCATGATTTAGATTATTATGTGTTTTGGTTTTATTTTATACGAAATACTACTTTTTACAAAAGCGTTAATATTTGCCGAATATCTGGATTTATTATTATTAATACGCGTACTTTTTTTAGAATAAATCGTTTTTGTCGTTTTTATCATCATTTGTATTAACGTATTACATAAGTAAACCGAATGCATAAGTAAACCGAATGCATAAGCGAACCGAATAGATTTTCGCACTTTTTAACCACCCAACATTAATTATCTATTTCTTAACACCAACAATATGGAACGTCTTACAAAAAAAGCGAAAATAAACCTAACTATTCAGGCTAAAAAACCAACGCCGAAATTTAGTTATACGATACTTAATTCTACTTACCAAATCGTACAAACTACGTTATATAACCGATATAACGGTATACGCGCCCGAATTAATATCACTTCCAGTTTGCGAAAATTAACGTCGACTGAAGGAAAATCGATTTTCGAATAAATCTTTAACCTAAATACGCAAACGTTTCTTATCCGGCGTTAATATATTAAAAATATAGTAAATTTATTACTTATGTAACGTATTACGAAACGCGTCGGGATTATTTAAGTAACTACTTTTATTAAACGGTAACCAAAATTCGAAATACCTTTAAATCGAAAAATAAATTATTAAAAAAGTTTTATACGAAAATTTAAAACTATTTCGTAAATAATTTAAATTTATTAAGGTTATAATTATAAAATATAATATTACAGAAAAATATTTATAATATTAATAAAACAAACTTTATAATAACATCTTTTTATAATAACCGGCATAATTATTATTAATGTTAAAAAGTATAAAAAGTTTAAATAAGGTTAATAAAAAGATTAGAAAAAGAATTTATAATAATATAAAGTATTAATTTATTAAGTTAAACCTTACTCTTTTTTATTATTTTAATAAAAAGATTTGTTTTTTCGTTCTTTCGCTAATAACTTATTTTGACTTAATTAAAAAATTATTATATGCGAAGACGGTTAAACGATAACTAAATTAAATTTAAAATAAATCTAATATTTCGATTACTATTTACGAACGCGTACGAAAAAATTGAAACGTTTTTTTATCTTTAATAACTTTATAAACTTTTATTCGATAAAATTTGAAAAATATTACGTTAACTTTAACAGTATTGCATTTTGTATATCCGCTAATTCCTTTTATTTACTTTAATCTTTCGACGTATTTTGTTTTTTTCCGTTAAAACGCGCTTATTCGCTATATATTAAAAGTCTTATACGACGCTATATTACTTATATTACTAAGGGAAACTTTATCGCCAATTTTTACAACGCGTTTAAAACCGCCATAACGATCGATAATATTAAATCGGGATTCGTAAAAACGGAACTTATTTTATTCGATTTTAATCTCGTTTTTCCGAACTAAAAATTTTTGTTATATTTATACCGACCGTTTTTTTAATACTTTTATTAAGTCCGTTATTTTCTTACTTACGAAAACTTCTAAAAATGTTACCGAAACGATTTAATGAAACGTTATTTCTAAAAAACTATTAAAAATCACTAACGTATTTCGCTGACAAAAACAATTAAATTAGTTAATTCATTAACAAAAAATAACTTAATATTTTATATGAAACCGCTTTTTTTCGAAAAGAAATACGGCCTATTACGCAAAACGAACTATCTCCTTAATAAACGCCAGAAAACTAAAAAATACTCATTATAAAGAAAAAAACAAACTTTTATCACTACGAAAAAAGATAATAAATAATCGTAACTAATAACGGTTAAAAGTATTTATGGCAAAAAGATTTAAGCGAAAAAACGAAAATATGACTTTTGCGGCAAACCCGGATATAATGCGCGTACTTATAAAAATATATAAAAACGTTTAACGACGAAAAATCCGATTAATTTAAATTATTTTATTAGGTTATATTTAAAAAGTTTAAATTCGTTATTACGAAATGCGAAAAACTATTCGGTTCGCTTATATAATACGTTATTAGTTATTAATTTCGATAGTTTTTACGATATATTCGTTAAAGATAAGTATTTATTCCATTTAAATTATTTCGTCTTTAACGCTATTTTTAAGGCTTTTATAAAAAATATCTATTAAGGTATTTTCCTTTTTACTTTTGTATCCGGCTTTAGTAATTAAGGTTTTAAAGTTAACGGCATACTTAAATATTAATCTTTTGTTCTTAAAATCGAGAATGTTTTGCGTTAAAAATTTCTTTTCGTTCGAATCACCGAAATTAAAACGAAATTTATTCTTAAAGTTGGTATATATAGAGAAAACTTTGTTAACTAAATATTCTCAATTATCCTTTATATTTTCTAAGTAATTTCGTATAATAAGTTTGAACTAATTAATAGTATTTCCTATAAGGCCTTTTCTAACGGCAAAAATCGATTCCAGTATATTATTAATATTTAAAAAACGCAAATAAATACGTACTTATATAAGAAAAGTTTACGGATTTCCTTTACCGTTATAAAGTCCCGGTTTTTAAACTTTATTTAGGTAATAATAATAGCTTCTATTAAAATAATTCTAACCTAATTTCGAAATCGTCGGTTTTCTTTTTTTTCATTTACGAATACGAGCTTAAAACTATTAAATATTATTCAAAATCTAACGGTATTCTTAAAAAAAAATTATGAGGTATAACAGTTAAGTTAATTAATTAATTCTTAAATTTAAACGTACGGGTTTATGTTAGCAAAAATATTATAAAAAATTAAGTAATTAATAATAAAAATAATTTAGTTACGTTTTGTAATATTAAGCGTGTTTTAAGTAACAAAGTAATATTATAAGTTATTATTTTTTAATTATAGATTTTAGTAAGTGTATATATCTTAATCTTAGCTTAGTAGATTTAGCTGGTTTAAGCCCTTAAGTCGTTCCTCCTACTTAACTGGCTTAAGGTGCTAAGCCTTTTAAGCCCTTTAAACCAGTTACGTAATATCTTGGCCTAGGTCGGACCTTACTTTCCTAACGTCCCGACCGTCTAGGAGAGCCAAGCCTATTAAATCATAATATTAACGAAATGATAATAATACTAATAGTAAATTATAACTATAATAACAATAACGTATTATATAAGCTTATCGGTTATATAAGCTTACCGCTCGTTTATTAGGACTTTATAATGATTAATTACAATTAATTAATTATAACACGTTAAATTAATTTCAATAAATCGTTTTTCCCGCCTTATTAATTTTTAATAACGCATTAATTTAATAATATTTAATTTTATTTAATAAATAACGGTTTTATTTCTTTTTTAATATTTTTAAGGGTTTCTATAGATAAGGAACAAATGTAACCGGTAAAGCTTAACAGGAAGACGGTTAGCGTAAGTATAATTAAAGAAATTTCGAGATTAAAAAACGTTATTAAAATCGAAGAAAACGAGATTAGTTTTCATAAATCCGGTTTTAATATTATCTATCACAGTCTCAAGTAGTACCGAGTGGGTATATAGGTAGAAAAAGGCTGTTAGTCGCTCGAGCTAACAACGTTCCACTTTTAGTGGTGTAATAGCTAGGTTCTTATTCTCGTATCGTAATATTATCGGACGTTATAACAGTTTTAAACGCGTCGTAAAAGCTGGTAAGAAGTTCTCTTTAATAAGATAGAAATAATAACGTTATATTAAACTTTTAAGGTATAACGGATATAGGTGTTTTAAAATAAAAAATTAAGATATGTTAAAATATTAAAGTTTATATAAAAAATATACCGGTATGTAAAGTATAATAATATAGTAATTAGGATAATACTTTTCAAATTTTTATCAAATGGTAATTTTTGTAACCGTTGAAAAAGAAGATTTCGGGTCTTTCGTATGCGATTAACTATGTTTATTTAAATATCGACTTTATTTTAAATTTCGTCTCTTTATTATTTACTTATTATGATTTTAAATCTTTTTTCTTATTTTATAATAATAAATTATCATTTTAATAAAGATCTTACCAGTTTCTTTACTTAGTATATTAATAAATAACTATAAGTATTAATATTTAAAATTAATAATCTTTATACTTATACTTTATTTTTCTGTCCCATTATTAAATATATTTAAACGTTAACATGTCATACAAACGAGCGGTATATACAAACGAGCTGTACACTTTTTTTATTATTTTCACTTTTTAACTTTAATTAGTTATTTTCTAATAGCTATAATATAAAACGGCTTATAAAAAAACGAAAATGAATTTAGCCGTCAAGGTTTAAAAACGAAACCCCAAACTTAGTTATAAAAAACTTGGTTCTATTTATTAAATCCCATTTACTACCTTAGTAATATAAGTTAACGGTAAATACACACGGTTCGATACCGTACCCAAATTTGCAAAAATTGACGCCGACTGAAAAGAAGTCGATTATAGAACAAATCTTAAACCTTAATCTATAAACGTTTTTTATCCGGCGTAAATATATTAAAAATATGGCAAATTTATTGCTTACGTAACGCGCTATGGAATGCGTTAAAATTAATTAAATATATAACTTTATCAAACGGTATTAAAATTCAAAACGCGTTTAAATCGAAAAATACATTATAAAAAAAGTTTATATAAAAATCTAAAAATAGTTCTAAATAGTTTAAGCCTATTCGGGTTATAATCGTAAATTACGGTATTATAAAAAAAGATATTTATAATTTCGACGAAATATTGGTTTTAATAAAGCTTTTTATAACGATTAATATAATTATTATTAATATAAAAAATCGTAAAAGACTTAAATAAGCTTAATAAAGAAATCGAGAATAATATATCACAATATCAACTATGAACTTTTAAAATTAAGCCTTACTCGTATTTATTATCCTTAGTAGGAAAAACCACTTTTTTCGCTAGTTCGCCAATAATATATCTTTACTCGATTAAAAGGTTATTATAAGCGATAAAGGCTAAACGATAAAAAAATTAGGTTTAAAATAGGTCGAATATTTCGATTAATATATTCGAACGCGTACGAAAAAATCGAAACGTTATTTTATCCTGAATAGTTACGAAAATTACTATTAGATAGAATTTTAAAAATATTACGTGAATTACGATATTATTATATTTTATATATACGCTTATTTTTTCTATTTATTTTAACCTTTTAATTTATTTTATTTTTTTTATTAAAATACGTTTATGCGTTATATATCGAACTATTTATACGATATTACGTTACTTATAATATTAAAAAAGATTTTATTGCCGGTTTCCGTAACCCGTTTAAAATTATCATAATAACCGACAACATTAAATCGAAATTCGCCAAAACGGAACTTATTTTATTCGATTTTAATCATCTTTTTTTAAAAATTATAAATTTCTCGTTATTTTTACAGGCACCGTTTTTTACTTATCTTTATTAATTTCGTTATTTCTTTATTTACGAAACCTCGGAAACCTATTTCCGAAATAATTTAATAAAAACGTTATTTATGAAGGAAAATAAGAAATTCCAAAGGTAACTTGCTAATAGAAATATTTAAATCGGTTAATTTTTTAACATAAAATTTTAATATTATTATACGAAAATGCTTTTTTTCGGAAATAACGGGGCCTATTATACGAAATGAATCATATTTTTAATAAATGCTGAATAACTAAAAATAAACGTTTTTTAATAAAAAATACTTATTATAAATAATCAAACTTTAATAATTCTGAAAAAAGGTAATAATAAATAATCGCGATTAAAAACGGCCGAAAGTAATCCTAGTAAAAAAGTTTAGGCAAAAGAATAAAAATGTGGCATTTACAGCAAGCCCGGACATAATACGCGTATTTGTAAAAAAAATATTTAAAGGCGTTTGGGAACGAAAAATCCGATAAATTTAAATTATTATAATATATTGTAATTACTTAATTCGAATTTATTATCGCGATATGCCAAAGAATGTACAACTCGTTTCTATATACAGCTCGTTTATGTAGTACTTTATATATTTTTAATATTAATACTTAATATATCTATAATGATAAAAAACGTTTTTAGAAATTTAATTTGGTTAAAATTATAGCTTTCTTTTTTAATAAAACCGTATTTTACGATACTAATAACAATAAATTCGGAAAACTTACAATACATTTTTAAAGTTTCGCATGATATTTTCTAATAATCGATTTTCCGATTTAAACGCATTTAAGATTTTTGTTACCGTTAAGTAAAATTAAATACTTAATTAATTCCGACGCTTTCTATACTACGTAACGTAAGTAACAAATTTGCTATACTTTTAATATGTTAATATTAGATAGGAAATATTTGCGTATTTAGGTTAAGGGTACGGTCGACGATCGATTTTTCTTTTTTTAGTCACCGTTAATTTTCGCGAATTAAGGATAATGTCGGTTCAGAAAGTTATATTATTATATCTGTTTTTTAAAGTAAGCTTAAGGACGTTATATATCGAATAAAAATGCTTATAAGTCTTAGGGTGTTTTTAGCCTAAAAATTAAATTTTCTTTTCTTTTCTTTTATAAGCCGGTTTAAGCTATTAGTGCTAAGAAATAAATAAATAAAGTTAAGTAGTTAAAATGATAAATAACGAGCGGCTAGCTTATATAGACGGTAGACTTATATATTACGTTATATATGTATATATATATAAGTAAAATATAATTCTTTTAAGTTATTACTAATTTTCGTTTAGTTAAAAATATACTAAACAAAATAGTTTTTGTGTAATTAAAACTTAAATTTCGTTAATTTGTTATAATAATTTACAAGGTAATAGTTAATATTTAGCGTTATAGAGCTGTATTTAAGTAACTTCGAAGAAAGTGGAAAAGTAAGCTAGGAAAGCCATAGCCAGTTGAGGCAAGTTCCCTGTTACGACTCAACCAGTAAGGACTCAGGAAACGGTCTTTAAGTAGACCGAAAACAGGGCCCAAGTGGGTCGGATTACGTGATGCGCTTTGAAAGGCTTTAAAGGAACGCGAAGGAGCGTATGCAGTTAAATAGTACGGGCTCCGAAAAGCTTTAAAAAGCGCAAAGGAACGTATATAATTAAATGGTACGACTTTAAAATTTTTTTAAAAAAACCTCGGGAAATGAGAAGATTATATATACGTTCGTTAATATATATGAAGATAATAATAACTTATAATATAATTTCGTTATTTAAAACGTAATTATGTTATTTTATTTATCGATTTATTAAATTATTATACTATTTTTATTAATATAAACTCGGGCGTTTAAATTCAATCATAAATGAATTAATTTAATTATTATACATTATAAGTTTTTATTTAATAATATAATTAAACTTTACGAAATATTTAATACTATTAAAATATCGATGAATATTTCAAAAGCTTTTATTTAATAACTTAAAGTTTATATCCGTAAATTTAAAAAAAGATATCAACGATTTAGTAACTAAACTAAGGCCATTTTAACGGGATTTATGATTATTATTAAAACAAAGCTTAAAAAGTCGAAACCTTATAATAATAAAAGGAATTTATTAACGTTTTTTAAATATTAATAATATACTTAACTTAATTCTTTATATAAAAAATACCTTATAAGAAACGTAATTAATTAATTCGAAATTATTATACCTAATTATTTAAAGAATACAAAAGAAATGCGAAAAGATTTATTAATGATCTTTTCTTTTTATACATTAATTTCGAAAATAAGTTTCGTTTTAATTTCGATCATTCGGATCAAAAAAGTTTTTAATATTGAAATGGGCCGGGGAGATTCAGTCCTAATCAATGCAGATTTTCTGAGCAAATCATTATCCAGGTGAGGAGTAATGGGAAAAGATAACGAGTATATTTATGGTGTTGAACCTAGCAATTGAAGTGTGTGTGTTGCGTGATAAGGGGTGATGTCCTGGGGTTGAACCCATGGCGAAAAGAACGTTCTAATATACATGTGAGATCCGGACTGACTGATCAGCCGAATCTGAGTTCAGTCGTAACACCCTGCCCTATTTCAATATAGAAAATTTTCGACCCTAAGCAAAAAGAATTCACGTTTAAATACGCCGTTAATTTTAAAACTTTAATTATAAAAACCGTATAAAAAATAAAAAATAAAAATATTTTAATCGATACATGTTATAAAAACGATATAATCCGAATAAAACGAATACGTATTTTTAACGAATATATCGGAAAAGCTGTTAAAATTAATAATTAATAATTTAAACAATAATGAAAACGATAAAAGCGATTTGCTTTGAAAATGGGTACCCGAAATAATAATAAACTTAAATACTTAGTAAATATTAATACCCTTAAAAATAATACCTCGTACGGAACGAAATTAAAATTTATAAAACCGGCATAATTTAATAATAAAATATATAACAAATTAAATGTTAAATTACGGTAAAATAAATTATAAAATACTTTAAGATCGGTTACTTAAAAAATCCCAATAAAATAAAGCATAAACCTTAATATTTCTACGATATTTCGAAAATAATTAAAATAAGACAATTTAAACTATAATTTAACAAAAATGAAAGTTTTCTAAATCGCCGTATAATAAATTATAACGCGCCTAATAAAAAATAAAAAAATCATCTTAAATTAAAATATAATAATACCCCGGGTAAGGACAAGACTTTAAAAGAAAGAAATTATAAAACTACTTTTACGAAAATAAAAATAAAAATCGACGACTAAGAACTTGAATTAATTAATAAAATTGGCGTTTTGGAGTAATTAGAGTATTTTATGGACGTATTTCTTATTTTTTTTAGTTTCCGAAAAGATAACAACATTATTAAGGTAATATATTATAAAAACATTAAGATGTTTTTTAAGGATATAGTTAATTATGCGTTAAAAAGTTGCTAGTGCGTTAATAAGTTTTATAAAAGTGATTAAGTATTTATATAAGGCATATTTAGTCTGAAATATGGTTTTTTATTATGGCTTTTTTTTTTAAATTAAGTTATATTTATTTTTAAAGTTAAAAGTAATAAATTATTACGTTTTATAAAACCGATTTTTTATTTCATTAATTAGGGGTAATAGTATTTGGTTTTTAACGGTAATATTATTAAATTGTCATTAGTTTATTATTAGTCGTAATTTTTTATTTCTTTTTAGGTGCCAAAAATATAAGATATTTAGTTAGTGATGTCGATAATTGAATCTATCTTTTTTAAGTCGATTGTTTAGGTACTTTTTAAGTACGTATAATTTTGTTTTATTAAGGTTACAAATGGGGTAAAGCTTAATTAATGTTTCCTGTTTAAGATAATTTTATGCGTTTATTCGTTATGTTTTGGTAATTTTATTTCCAGTTTCTTTTTTTTTTTTTGAGTAGTTGCTTATATTTATGGCATTGTAGTGATATATTGGTAAACCTTTTAGATTTTTGTGCGTTGTTGTTATTAATTGTTATTTAATTTTCGTGATTTCGTTTTGATAGTAGTAATAATGCGTTGTATTTTTTTCATGATGCCTATTTTTTTTTATCGTTTTTCTGAAGGTGGTAAGGTGTTTGTTATGTTTTTATGCCGGTATTCGTCGTTATTTTTGATCGAATATTAAGATTTTTACCTTTTGTTTTTGTATTTATTATTAGGTTGTGAAGCGAATTTTACCTGGTTAATTTTTTTGTCGATTAAGGGGTTATGTTAACGTAATTATGTTTTTTTTTTAAATTATGTCCTAACTTTTAACTGTACGATATCGAAATTAATTGTTATATTTTTCCTTATGATAAAGATATTGAAGGGCTTAATTTCGCGTATAATTCTTTAGTTGTCGTATAGTAATAGTTAATTTTCGATACTATTCGGGCTGTAAAAGTTTTTTTTATATTCTTATAGTAATTAAAGTTAGTTAATTATTTTTTGTATAATGTAGTTATTTTTTACAGTTTTGTTATTTATAATAGCGGTGTATTAGTATGTTTTAATCCGTATTTTCAAAATGATGAGGTTATTGTTGTTCTTTATTATTATTAAAACCTTATTGGAGGCTTTTTTTTTAGGTTTTGCTAGTTTGCGGCTTTTGTATAAGTAGCTTTAGTTCTTTTGTACCTTAATTAAATTATCATATTTGCTTATATAACTAATTAATTTTACTTCGTAATTGCTTAATATATAATTATCATTATTTCGTTTCGTTTTTTAATATAATAATTCGTTATTCGAATTATTAGTTAGTTATTTATAATTGTTATATATGCTGGTAGTATCGTCTTTTTTAGATTTTTAAGTTTTTTAAATAGTTATTTCATATTTTAAATAATTTTTTATTAACCTATTCCGGTATAATATTCTTTAAATTAAACTATTATTATATGTCATTTTTAATTATCTTTAATTTATTTAGGTGTACCGCCTATGGTAATCCTATTTATAATTTAGTAATAATTTATTTATAATAGTGTTACGGCTGCACCTTAGCCATAGCGCCAACAGGGCAAAAGATCAGTGGAATGATCGCAATTCTTGGCAATCATTCTTGGTGCTACAGCTGTATATGTACTGGAGCTGTCTACGGTGGACAAGGCCGTGACAAGTAGTTAATAATTACTTTGCTTTCTTATTAATTGCAAAAACCTAAATTATATTACGCTAACTTTAATAAAAGTTTTATAATCCTTATTAAAACCTTGCGCGAATTTAAATATTTCCTCCGAAATAACTAATATTAAGTTAAAATTTATACGAATTTATAAAATCTAAACCCAGTTATCACGATCAAAAAATTTATAATATAATAACTTCGCTATAGGGAAAAATTAACGAAATATAATTTTATTATCATACATCGAAAAGGCTTAAGAATGGTAAAACCGACGCCCTTAGCAAACAACTAAATCTTTAAAACAAAACGGATAAAATTAATTATACAATCTTTAATATCATTATAAAGAAATAGCTACGCCTACGATAAGTTACGGTAATCTAAATAATATCTTTAGACAGATATTAAATAATTAAAACATAGAATAATTATTTATCTAACGAAAAGAAATTAATAAACTATAAATCTTAACAAAATATCAAAAAAAACTTAGTTCGAAATATACACGAATATTAATTACATAAATACTCAAAAATTCATAAAACTTTAAAACGTTTTTAACGTGCTTATTACTTCCTTAAAATATAAAATATAATACAAAACATCTTACGCCAATATAACATTTACGTTAAAACAGAAATACGACGACATAAGCTATACGAAAAATTATAACCGTTATTAATGGCAAAATAACCGTAAGATTTTATTCCGATAAATTTTATTATAAAACTTCCTTTATTAAAAAACCCAATTACCGGTATATATTACGATAATCTCTTCGTAATCGTTAATTAATTCATAAAGTTTTCCTATTTCCTACCTTATAACAAAAATACAAACGTCGAATAAATAACGTACATTTTTTCCAGAATTATTTTTAACGTACATAAATTACCATACGAACTTATCTTGCATAAAAATACGACATTTACCTTTAAATTTTGGCAAAATCTAATAATATAAGTTGGCCTAAACTATAAACTATCTAGTACATTCCGACCTTGAACAAATAAACAAATAAAAAGATAAAATTATTAGTTAAAAACGTAGCTACGATATCACATAAATGAGAAATGAAATAACTAAGTTAAAAAATTACTAATAACTTAAATAACTTATAACGCTAATTACTATAAAAGCATTAAAATAACTTTATTTGTAACCAATTTTAAATTCACGCTAAATATTTATAAAAAAGTATAAAAAACCCGTTTAACGTTAAAACTATCTTTACGTTAAAAAAACTTAAGCAACTATATCAAAAAATAAATACAAAACTTAACTTCGTACGCGCTTCAATAAATAAAATACTACAACTAAAAACGATTAAAAAAACCAACTTTTTCAAAAAGAAAAATAATCTACCTAACTACCAAAAATATCTAAACAAAACCCCGAAGCCAGAAGCTGAAGTTTAAATACATCGGCTCTTACAAAATCAATAAAAAAATCTTAAAAAATAACTACCAATTAAAGCTGCTACCTAACAGTCGACTCCATCCAGTCTTCCTTGCTTAAATTAACAATGGATACGGTTAAAATACATACAGAACAAAATGATATGGAAATAAAGAAGAAAGAAAAATACGAAACGGAGAAAGTTTTCGACATAAAGAAAATCGACGGATTTATCTAATATTTAATTAAGTAGAAAAATTACCCGGATTCCGGAAATACCTGGAAACCTACGAAAAATTTTATAAATGCCCAACGTTTATTAAAACATTTTTACCAATAACACCGCACAAATAAAACTCCTAATTAAAATCAAATTTAAAACCCTTAAAAAAAACCAGCCAAAACTAAAAACGAGTAAAAAAACTTTAAAACGTTACCGTTTAACCTTTAACTACTCCGCCCGCTTCTAATCCTTCAATTCGTCCAAGGATTAAAACCTCGGTTTATTATTTTTGCCCTTTTTTTGCGTAAAAACTTCTGCTACGTATATAAATAATTTAAACGCGATAAAGTTTCGTTAAAACGACGCGAAATAACTTTTATTTTTTTATAGGTATTACGTAATTATTAGTAAACCGATAAGTTCTTTAGTTTTAAACGTTCCATTTCGCAGTTAATATTATTTAATGAAAATAACGAAACGCCGGAACCGTCGTACTAATATTTTTTTAATATATAACTCTTACAACGCGACACGCTTTCCGACATAATACATTTATCGCCCGCGCGGAAATAAAAAGTATAAGGCATAACTTCGAAACCGAAGTTAACAATAAAATAAGTTAACGCTTTTCTTTTTTTTTTCGATTACGTTATTACGAATTATAAAAATACGACCTAACATAATAAATAAAAAAAAACTTATAGGATAATAAAAGATTTTCAGGGCGAAAATTTTAAAAAAAGGAAATCGTATTACAACTTAACTAATAAAAAACTTAAAAAAATCTTTAAACAAACCAAAAATAAAATTTAAATAAGTTGAATGACGTAATATACTTCGAAAAGCTCTAAAAAAGCGCAAAAAAAACGTATGTAATTAAATAATACGGTTCTGAAAAACTCAAAAAAAGTAAAAAAACGTAGATAATTAAGTAATACGGCTTTAAAAAGCATTAAGGAAACGCTGGAAAACTACAGGATTATATATAGGTTCGTTAGCATATAAAAATTTAACGATAGCTTGCAACACAACTTCGTTACCCAAAACGCCCTTAGTATTACGAAACGTAACTAAGTTATCTTATTTATCGATTACTCAAATTCCCACAGTACTCCTACCAACATAAACCCGTACGTTTAGGTTTAATAATTAGTTAACTAACCTAACCGTCACATTCCCCCCTTAACGCTAGTGGGCGGGGTAGGTAGTAAGCACATTTTAGGGATCAGATCCTTTCGCCCGTTTCAATAGCTCTATTCTTCAAAGAACCGTGACTTTTAGTTGATCAAATCAGTAAACAGCCCCTAATAACCTTGCGCTCTTTGTGTTTGATCAGTTTTCAGGACTCAATTAGCTATTAAGTAACCTGTTCAAGTATCCACAGATTCACTTCCTGGCGTTCAGATCATGTGCAATACACATCCCGAAATTAAAATCCCGACATTACTCAATGGCAGACCGGTCCCTCCGCTTATCTACGGTACAGCGCATAGAAATGGTAAAAACCCCCCAGATGTCCGAGAAGCGCTGGAGAGGGGGTACCGCGCGGTGGACACGGCCAGCTCGCGGCGCTACCACCGCGAGGACGAGGACGGGCGTGCCATATCCGCATTCCTAGTAGGGGGTTCCCCGAGGTCTGCATCCCGTGACGATATATTCATCCAATCGAAGTACTCGCCGTTGCCGGAGCAGGAGGAGCCAGGAGATCATGATACCAGCTGGGCCTACGAGATCAAGGACGACACAACGTCGCGGGTGCTCAAGAGTGTGCTGCGCAGCGCCGCGAACCTCGAGGTCGACGTCCTAGACGTGTACATGCTGCAAACACCCTTGAACTCCATCAAGGGAACGCTGGAGGCGTGGCACGCGCTCGAGCTCGTCGCAAGGCGCGGGGGGGTCCGCTACCTCGGCATATGCAACGTCAGACTCTCAAGGCTGCAGCAGGTGTTCGAGAGGGTGGAGATCAAGCCGGCCTTCGTGCAGAACTGGTTCCGAAGGTCGACTGGCTACGACCGAGAGGTGGCAATCTTCTGTAGGGACCACGGCATCGTGTATCAGATATTCGGTGTTTTCGACGACGACAATAAAGTCCTATTGGATTGTGAACCTGTCCGGCGACAAGCGCGACTTCGCTCGGTCAGTGAACATCAAGCGCTGCTACAGATGTTGCTAGCCACCGCTGAGAGAATAGGACTCCGACTCTGCGTTATGGACGGAACTACCAGTAGTGACCACATGGCGGAGAATTTAAAGACTGTCGCCCAAATGGACAAAGCTTCTGATGCCGATATCCAATGCTTCTCGAACTTGATTGGTTGGGCTCGACAGCCTGTATAGCGAGGTTCCCCGGTTTTCCGGCTGTGTCTACTTCTCCTTAGATACTAAGTTTTTCGTAATTTAGCAAGGACATTGACAACTACATCGGTTGAGCTTGATACATGGAATATGTGTGGTAGTACCGTAGTATAAAATATATAAAACCCGAATATCCTTTGATGATGACATAAATCTTTTACTATCTCTCTAGGAATTCGGGGCACAGCCCCGAGTAAAGTGGGCCTACCCCTTTTATCTCCTTCCATACTTTTCCAATATTAATTAATTGATTAATAATGGAATGATAAGGCTTAATAAGCCATTATTCGAGTATATATATATACCTGAATTGCCCCAGCTGTTGTTTGGGTGAGCTAGAGAATATAGAGAATTCTATCTGCTGCGACACAGCTTGAGTCTCCCCTGTTAGTTTTCCCGTAAAAATCCTTCTAAGGTAGCCTCAGCTTCTGTCCAACTTCTTAGAATCTCCATTGCAGCCTCGTGTCACCGACCAATACCGATTTCAGGAGCTGATAAGCGACGCGGGCAAAGTTCGTAGCTCCTACGACTAGTGGGAACAGCTGACTGAAGGTGGAACAGGAGTAGACGCCGTAAACGCCGTTCCAAACCAGCGTAAGCTCGACGGCGAGGACGAAGACGACCATACCGGCAAGAGACGCGAGCAGCTTCCTGGCGGACGGGCTGGCGATGCGGACGAGGCCGGGAGGCGCGGACGAGCCGTAACTCGGTGGTTGAGCCCAGAGGCGGCGCACCGTCTCGGAGAACTCACGAGCGAGCGCCAGCGCCCGTAGGCACGTCATGATGATGGGTGCGACGAGGCCGAGGGCGAGCACGACAGTGAGCAGCGCTCGGAACCACCCGTAGAGCGGCACAGCAGCGAAAAAGAAGACGACCTCGGGGCAGGTCGCGTTGGTTCTGGGTAGGCCGTCGAGCGCCCTTGTCAGGAACCAAACGCCGTACGAGCAGACCGCTATGCTAAGGAGAAGGTCACCAATCCTACGCGCGTTTTGGGTGCGCGACTCGACGATCCCCGTCGATCTGCTAATTCTGGTGGCTGACAATGCCTGCAGGCCAGCCAGCCAAGCACTCGCAAAGCAGAAGAGCAATGTAACGTAACCCTCTACGGCGAGAGTCTCCGTGTTGACGTTTGTAGTGATTAGCATTAGCCCTGCTAACATTGCGATTTGGAATGTGGTGTTCACGTCACGACATTCCGAAATGGCGGGCTCGTAAAGGTGTTCCGCAAGGACCGACGTAGCCCACTGGACGTATATGCCGAGCCTCACACCCAGTCCGTAGAGGTCGCTGTTTCCCTCAAATCCGCACTCTGACTCCATAATTCTTGAAGTATGAGGTTACATCCGTTGATTAGGGTATATCCGACAGAAGGCCAATCTGCGTCTGGCGTAACAATTCACTGTAGCACCTAGCCGGCGTTGTGTTCTGAAATGAAAGATATGCTGCTTGCGCCATATGTCATTGGTTCGTTGTGAATTGACCAGTAGATAATTGCCACGTTGGGATAATCGTAGTGACTGGCACAGATAGGCGAGGGAACAACGGTTGGAACTTCTTGATGTAAGACGCCCCCTAGTGTGGCAATGCAGCCTTATGGGATATAAAAGTGCAGCTTAAAAACAGGAATGCCGTACCTTCCATAAATAAACAAAATACACTTCTCATACGGACTATTAAAGACCAAACTATAATTAGTGACCTCTTCGAGTCTCGAATCACCCATATCACTAGATATTCTAGTAACCTCCAAATCCTCTTCCCAACCTTTTCTGCCATTATGCCGCATCTAGAGAAATCAGAGACGCAAGAAGGAGACATCTACGCCATCCAGTTTCCAGCACAGACTGTTGACCACCCCATTCGACCCTCGTAGGAAAGAAATCAGGAATGAAGACCATAACGTTCTATCGAGCCCTCGAGAAAGACAGGCATCGTAGCTATCGGGCAATTGATTAAAAACGTCATAATGATAATGCTTCAGCTCCCATAATTGATCCCGCTGCTTGTTGACCATCATCTGTAGTCTACTGGGATTCTTAGAATCTATGGCCACGTCAAGGCAGACGAGATCGAGTCCTTTCATGACATAAGAACCCACAAAGTCGTGGAGAGGGGGACAGGGTGTCCCACGCTCCCTATGTATCTCAAGTGGAATCTTGAAGTCATCGTTGTAGTGCGAGAGGTATTTAGGAACCGCTTGGGATGCTACCTTTATGAAGTCGACGGCAGGTTCCAGTCCATGCATAGCTTGAATCAGGTCCTGGGCGATCCAGTCAGTAGCATCTGAGAGTCCTGTACCATTCGAAAGGATCACCACTGCCGACTTGCTTTCGGGGATAATGTATAAATTGCAAGTGTATCCTGGTACGTCGCCCTGATGACTGTAGAGCAGAAGTGACGGCGACCCTGACCCCACAATGGGGGATTGAAGAGACCTGTTGGGCGATATCAGGCCGAGCTTTGCGGGTGTGCGATGGTGGCACCAGCCGCTGCAGTAATCACCGTCGTCAATAGAATGAGGGTTGACAATCATGCTTCTACTGAAGATGGGAGATCCCTGACGTATCAGATTTCCAGCCTCTGCGCGGTCGAAGGACTGTAGAAGGCATTTGCACCATTTGAGGAGGTCGTTCACAGAACTTCGCACACCGCCAGAGCCGCCGTTCATGGAGTCAGCTGACAACTCTGTTGGCGCTATCTCGAATGGCTTTCCATCCGTCAGTATCATGTAAGGAGTAGCTACGTTGTCGTCATTCTCGTGGACTGATCTGAAAGCCGTAGTTCTTAGCATTCCGAGGGGTGTGAAAATGCGATCATGTTGGAATTGACCCCAGTTGGAGTAACCAGAGGCATGCTCGACCAGGCGTCCTGCTAGCTCGTACAGAGCGTTATTGTAGAGAAAGTGCGATCGGAAGTCATGCTTGACGGGTAACGCGCTGCAAATCTTGCCGACATCTTTCTTCGGAAGGAGAATGCGGGCATCGAGGCCTTGCGTTATTTCGTCTAGGCTCAGCAACCCGGTGCGGTGGGAACAAATATCGCGCACTGTCATAGCACAGAAAGTCTCTGGCCTCTCGACGTGCCTAAACTCGGGGAAGATGGTGTGAAGGAAAGTGTCCCACGAGCATTTCTCTTCCTGGACGAGGAGATCCAGCGATGCTGTCATAAATGCCTTCGAGAGGGAGGCGATACAATAGAGGGTATCGCTGTTGGGTTTCTGGTTCGTGGTAACATCTCGTACGCCAATATTATGCTTGAATACCTCTTCACCTCGGTAGATAACACCAAGAGATATTCCGGGTTGGCGAGTTATGGATCGAATGCGCTCCATGATAGGAATTCGGTAGTGCAAAAGAAGCTGAACGTCGTCCAGCCCCAAGTTTGGGCCAGCAGGAGGATAGATGAGGCAACGCATGGTTCGAACTTCGGGCAGGTTCTCCGGAGGATCAAAACTCCGTCTCTGAACATTGCTTGTTCTATAAAGTGAAGTGCAGCGTTTACGAGTGTACTCCAGAACAGTTTCAGAAAATATGAAGCACTTACATGCCAATGCCACTCACGAGCCTATATGTAGAACTATGAAACTAAAGTTACAGGGGATGCGGGGGTTGCTGGTAAATGCTACAGTTGTAAGCAGCATGGCTTGGTGAGCGACCTCTTGATTGCAATACAGTACCACTCACAGGGGTATTCTTTGTTAGTTACCTCCACCGTCCAGCAAGATCCCCTTAAACCGCAGTATGTATACTCCCATGCATTTTGTATGTAAAAATACCCCCATCAATTCCTTCGCTGGTCTCAATGGCTCTCAACTCAACGCTTCATGCTATCCCACTTGTTAAAGGGGTCAGGCAGCTTCAGTTAACGGGAACCTTTCGCACAGGCGCTATTTCCTGATATACCGAAGCTGGGCTGGGGAGTTCAATATAAAAATATAAAGAAGGGTTTAATTTGAAGCGAAGAGAGTTAATGAAGCGGCATTCCGGGTTGTAGCAGTAACGACTTACAGATATATAGAAATGGGTATTATCTCCACCTAAAGTCTATGGAAAGTGTACATGCTAGCCTTGTAAGGGAAAACCTCGTGGGGCGGTGGAGGTAACTAACAAAGAATACGCTGCAAGTAGTGTATGAAATCGTAGAAACGTAATGCTTACCAAGGCGAGCTAATTCTCTGGATGTAACGCCGATGGTTATCCCTTTTTACAAGGAAAGTGGGTCAAGATCTATATTGAGGCAACTATTAGGCGGTAAGAAGCAAGCCATTCCACTAGTAGGTGCTATTGGTAACTCTAATCACACCGCGAGGTATGCAGGCTAGTTGACCGACCGGTACTAACCGCCCTTGGATTAGTGCATTGAAATTCTTCGCAAGTACCTATGGTTGATCCATGCAGGCGCTAGTGAAAAAATTTTGGCGCACCTAACCGCTAACCCCTCGAAAATACCATACAATTTTACATATATATCAAAAGACGACAAGGATTACCAATTACCTTTATACAGATAGAGCTTTAAAAATGAATTTTTGATAACTTTAATTATTTAACTAATAGGATATGCGTTTTTCTCTACTATTAATAAAAATTTTTAAAATTTTATATTACTAATTTAAATATACCATTTTGCCGCCCTTATCTATTATCGTTTATTAAATATTTTCATCTTTTATCTCAATTTAAGCGGTATTATTTACGGTTATTTTTATCGCTTAAAAAAGAAGAAAATAATAAAGAAATATAATAGAAAAGAATTTATTATACTTACGATATATCGCTTTTTTGTCACGGCCTTGTCCACCGTAGACAGCTCCAGTACATATACAGCTGTAGCACCAAGAATGATTGCCAAGAATTGCGATCATTCCACTGATCTTTTGCCCTGGTGGCGCTATGGCTAAGGTGCAGCCGTAACATTTTTATAATAATATAAAAAGATTATATTATCGTTATCGCTATTGTTGAATTACGAAGGCTTGAAATCATTATGATTTAAGTGCGTTTGGAGGCTAGTTGGTATAAGTGCGCCATTTATTTTAACTAGCGCCTGTTATGGAAAAGCTACGCTGTATTTGAGTAACCTGGCTGCTAGCGCGATCCACTAGTACTTAGCAGTGTGTTAAATATTTTGCTCGATACCGTAGTAGGGAAACCAGGTAGTGGGCCCATTAGCCTAAAATATACTACTAGTGTAACAATAACGCAAAGCGTTAGTTTTATAGCAAAAGACATCATTTTAAACTTTTATAAAAATTATTAACTAAAGAATTAAATGTACGTTTAAATTATAACTATAAACTTTATACTGCGTTTAAAATTTTAATCATCTATTTGTATTTTCAGGCTTAATGAAAATAAATATTATTAAAGTGTACGCTCTAAAATGTACAATCTTATATTTTTGATATATTATTATATGGGTTAATTATAAAGTATTTACCGTTTTACATAATAAGATATTAAGTTTATAATTTTAAATAGTAATATTGTAATAATAATAGATTATAAAGAGCTTATTAGTATTATTTCTTTTTAATTCGTTACGAAATTTTAAAACAATAAAGTTTTACGAGAAAGTTGCAGTCTTGCAATTCTTTGCACCCTTACTATATCTTTCTACAAAGTTCGAGAGTTAATACGACACGTACAAACCGTTAAAAATTCGATAAATTTAAACAAACTAGTGGTCAATTTATAATTCTTTTAGCATCTATAAAATTATTAATCTTAACGTTTATACAATTAGTAAAACTTAAAAAAGTAATAGCGATTAATATATAATACGAATGAGTAGATGAAAAGTAAAGCGAGACCTACTAATAAGTTTTAATATTTAACTGTTAGAGTTATTATAAGATAATATATAATAGCAGTTTGAATGTTTTATAAGGCGGTAAAGGTAATAAATAATGAATTGGGACGGGGTGCCGTTCCTGGGTGTGTGATATGCAGACCTATCTTAATTAAAAGCTTGAAGAGGGAGAAGAATGTCGGACGTTGCTATGTGATAACGGAAAACTACATACAAAGGTTAACAGGTCAGCATTTTACAAATCATCGCTGACCCACTTAAAGATGCTAGAACCTTTAACGATACGTGTGTCGTGGAGCACTTTGGAATTAGCTAGTACCTTACAGCCTAGCTATCTAATACTAATCTTATAACAATACGGAGCAAGTTTTATATATAAAGTTATACGTTTTAAATAATATTTCGTATAATAAATCGTAATATATATTGCTTTCCATTAATAATTTATTACAACTATATATTAACTTTTAATATTAGTAATATTTATAAACTGTTACGGCTACACCTTAGTCATAGCACTACTAGGGTAAAAAATCGGTAAAATGATTACAATTCTAGGCAATAGTTCTTGGTGCTATAGTTATATATATACTGGAGCTGTCACGGTGAACCAGGTTGTAATATAAACTAGATTAATGCAAGATACAGCTGGCTTTAAGTCATATTTTCCAGGCTGAGCTAAATATATAATATTTATTACACGATATAATTCGCACGATAGATACTAGACCCAATATCTTGGAACACGATAATTAATCGGCGGTTTTTACGATTTAAGCTAAATTATATACCTTAATCCTTTAAAGTCTTAATTTATACGTAGTTGTTTACAAGCTTTAACTTTAATAAACCTTATACCCGCTAATTTTACGATTCGGTATAGTTAATATAATTTAGAAAACGTTAAACTTTACGCGGCAAACCTTAAAGATAAACTTTAAGTATATATAAAAAGCTTTAGAAATTTTCGTTAATGTTATAGCTAAAAATGTTAAATATTAATTAGCAAAAGCGTCAAAAATTACAACTTTAATCGTTTTATAGCAACTTTTCAAGTTACTATTATTAATACAACTTAACATAAGACGAAACTCGGATACGATACCGATAATCCGTAGCGGTAAAACTTTTAACTAAATTATTTCGTTTAAAATAATTAAATTATATAAAATTACTAGACAAATTAAAAATATAAATAATTTTATTAACTTAACAGATATTTCTTAAAAAAATTGAATTTAGTTATGAATTTTAAATACGGTTAATTTCTGAAAATAATAATAATAATTAATATTTACCAATACTTATATCATAAAATATAAATATTATAAAGGAAATATTAAAAAAATTAAAGAGGAAAAAAAAGCGGTTAACGAATACTGAAGTTTAAATTTTAGAACGTTATAAACAGAAAAAAATATAAGAGATGGTTTGCCTGGCTGCTCCGAGTAGCGAAAATATTTTAAAATACTAATATAAATCGATATAAATCGACATAAATAAAAGCTGTGGAATAAGACAACCTGAAATCGCCCTAAAATATAACACCTATAAAAGGGTTCGGTTAATAAAAGCTAGGAATTAAGGTCCTAATTTATTATTATATTCAGTTTTATTTACACAGTTACGTTTTCTTAAAGGAGATCGTAAGTTGTTTTATATTATAATTTTAAATAAAGAATAAATTGATATAAGGTAGTTAAAATGGTAAAAAAAGAAGTGCTACGAACTTATATAGTATACGAGTTATTGTATTACATTAACGAAATGTCTATATAATTAAATAACTACTTAATTATATACGTTTATAAAAAGACTTTTAAAATAAATAAATACTTTATATATTAACTGAATACATAATATTAAACGATTATATAATAAATTAAAAGTGTTAATATACTATATATAATAGGTGTATATATTGTAGGTTTTTAACTTTTATATTAATCATTCTAATAAGATAATTCTTGATTACAACTTGTATATATAATTTTATTTATTTTGTAAAATTAAATTTAACTAATTTTAACAGATTTTGTAATATGTTACGGATATAAAAAATTCTCTCTATTAAAAATTTATTAACGTAAATAAAAGGTACTTTATATAAAAACTAAGAACTTAAGTAATAACTAAGCTTTTTAACCGGGAATAAATGTGACGTTTTAAGTTTATAATTTCTCTAAAGTACGCCGTGTTTTTATTTTTTATTTAATATAGATATAATTAAGTTAAAAGTAAGCTAAAATTATATTAAATTATTATTTAATATTAATTTAAATAGTTAAATATTAAGAGTGTTTTACTTGTTTTATAAAGTATTTTATAATTTAATAAATATACTATTATAATCCAAACATTACTATATATTAAGAAGTATATAAATGAGCTATATTTATAAAACGCTTTTATAGCGGATTACTATTAACGCGAAATTAATAATATTAACCTCTTTAACTATATTATAACCTATTTAAATTAATTATTTAATACCTTACTTTAATATAAATATATTCTCTAATATTGTTTTTTAATTCTTGTATACTATTATCAAAAGGCATATAAATAATAATTTAATCATATTAAAGAAGATGTGACCGTGTAGACAAAATTGGATAAAATAATAAATTAGTCGTTTAATTTCTACGCTTTATTACTTATCCCTTTCGCAGGCTGCCTTATCTTGCAACTCCTATTTACGTCGATTTTTCTTAGTATTTTAAAGGGTTTTTATTATTCGGAGCAGCCGGGCAAATTATCGCCCGTATTTTTCCAGCTTATAATGTTTTGAAATTTGAACGTCGGTATCCGTTAGCCCGTTATTATTTTTTTTGAATCTCGTTAATAATGCTTTTATAATTTTATATTATTTAACCTATGATTTATAAAAATCGATTACCGTCGTTTTCGAAAATAATATCGTATCTGAAAATTAAAAGTTAGAAACGATTTTTTTTAAAAATTATTATTCCAGTTAATAAAATTATCGATCCTTTTCGTCTTGTAATTTTATAGAGTTTAATTATTTTAAACGAAATAATTTCGTTAAAAGTTTTGCCGATACGGACTATTGGTATCGGATACGAATTTCGTAATATATTAAGCTGTAATAATAATAATACCTTGAAAAGTTACCGTAAACCAATTAAGCCATAAAATTAGTAAGGGTTTGTAAAATCTTTTATACGTACTTAACGTTTATCCTTAAGGTTTATCGTTTAAAGTTTTATATTTCTTAAGTTATATTAATTATACCGAACCAATTAACGATTATAAGGTTTATTAAAGTTGAAACTTAAAGCAATTACTAAAAAGTAAGGTTTTACGAGTTTAAGATATATAATTTATTTTAAATCGTAAAAAGTACCAATTAATTATCGTATTCTAAACAATTAGGTATAATATCCATCAAGCGAATTATATCGTGTAATAACTTTTATATATGTAGTGTAACTTAGAAAATATAACTTAAACTTAGTTATATCTTACAAATAACAATTTAAAAGAAAAGTTAACGTTATATACAAGCTCGCGGTTCCTACAAGCTCGCGGCTCCGTTTTTGGCATATTTTAACTACTTAATTAAAATTATGTAATATTTAATAATAATAATATAAACCTTTCTATAAAAAATCGAATATAAACTTAACCATTTAGGCGAAAAAGCGTACCTTAATATTTTATTTAAGAAAGTTTGTTTTGATATACGATATTACCGTATCGATTTTAAGAGCTCGATATTATAGTAAACGCGCTCGAGCCGATATTTTTATAATTTGCGAAATTTAACGCTGATTGAAAAGAAATCGATTATCGAATGTATTTTTAACTTAAATGTGTAAATGTTTATTATTTAGCGTTAGTATATTAAAAATATAGCGAATTGGCTATTTACGTAAGGGGTTGCTAGATACGTCGAGGTTAATCAAATGGTTAACTTTATTAAATAGTAATAAAAAATCGAAACGCGTTTAAATTAAAATTTAAATTATTAAAAAGTTTTATACGAAAATTTAAATTTATTTGAGTTATAATTATAAAATATAGCATTATACAAAATATTTATAATTTTAATGAAATAAAATTTTCAAGGTTTTTTATAATAATCGAGATTATTATTATTATTATCAAAAAGTATAAAAATTTAAAGTAAATTTACTTAAGAAATCGGAAATATGTTATAATAATATCTATTATTAATTTTAAGGTTAGATTTTATTTATATTTATTATTTTTTTCATTAGTTCGCTAATAACTTATTTCTACCCGATTAGAGAACTATTAAAAATGATAATAGTTGAACGATAAATACATTAAGTTCAAGATGTATTCCGATAAAAATATTTAAATGTATACGAAAAAAATAAAACTTTTTTTATTTTTAGCGGTTACGAAAGTTATTATTCGATATAATTCGAAAAGTGTTCCGCTAATTTCGATGTTATTATATTTTGTATATTAGTTAATTTTTTTTATTTGGTTTAATTTTTCGACATATTCTGTTTTTCTTATTAAAACGCGTTTATTTATTATATATTAAAGGTTTTATACGACGTTACGTTATTTATATTATTAAAGAAGATTTTATCCCCGGTTTGTGCAACGCGTTTAAAGTTATTATAACGACCGATAATATTTAATCGGGATTCGCAAAAATGAAATTTGTTATATTTAATTTTAATTTTATTCTTTTTAAAGTAAAAGTTTTAATTATATTTATGCCGATCGTTTATTAATTTATTTTCGTATATTATATTATTTTTTTTTATAAAAAAAGATTAAAAATTATTAAAATAGTCCGCTAAGAAAAATCATTAAAGCGGTTAAAGTTTTAATAAGAAATAATTTAATATTATTATACAAAAATGTCTTTTTCGTAAGGAATGCGGTTTATTTCGCAAAACTAATTAAAGTTTTAATAAATATTAAAAGATTAAACATATACGTTTTTAAAAAGAAGAATATTTATTAGAAAAAAGATATATGTATTTAATATTACAAAGAAATAATAGTAAATAATTTTAATTAATAATAGTTAAGAATAGTTATCGTAAAAAGGTTGAAGCGAAAAAATAGAAATATGGCATTTGCGGTAAATCTAAATAAAATGCGCGTATTTATAAAAAGGATATAAAGGTATTTAATGATGAAAAATCCGATGAATTTAAATGAATTTAAAGTACTACATAACGAGTCGCTCGGTTTTTAACACCTCGCAGTAACAAATGCAAATAACTTAACTATAACATATTAAATTAGTTTAAATTAATCGTATTATTTTCGCCGACCGTATTTATAGCTTTTAAACAAATGCACGCATTATATAAAAGCTTGTTGCAAAGTTATATTGCTATTCCCTCCTGCTAACCCGTATGCGACCGACTAGCTCTTAACCCGTTTAAATTAATATTACCCTTATTTCGAACGTATTAAAACCAATCGACAAAATCTAATTACCGATCGAATTCACGACCCGTATTCGTAAGCGTTTTTTATGCGGCTTTAATACGTGGAAAATATTCGCAAAATAGGAAATTATGAAGCTTGTTAGAAACGCGTTGTAAAGCTCCGGGGCAAGGCTATAAGGCTTATTAAGGCGCGTTAGGGGGCCCATTAAGAGGCCCGTCGGGAGGCGCGTCGCGGTATTATAGAACTTATTGAAACAATAATTCGACCTTACGTATTTAAATAGTTAAAATAAACGTTTCTAATAAAAAAATATTTATTATACGAGATAAATACGTTTTTCCGGGCCGCAGAAAAATGGTGGCAAAGGAAATGCTATTAATAACTATTAAAAGTAATTGTCGCATATAAGATAGCAGAAAGGAATAGCAATATAACGTCCGCACCAAGCCTTATATAATACGTGCATTTGGTAAAAAAACTATAGATATAACCAGCGAAAAAGAACACCGTCGATTGGAATTAATTAGATGTGTTGTAGTTAAGTTATTTGTAATTGTTGTTGCGAGGTATTAAAAATCGAGCGACTCACTTATAAAAGCGGTTCGCTTATATAATACGTTAATATATTGTGGTTATATAATTTGAATTTCCTATTACGACGTACCAAAAAAAGAGACACAAGCTTATATATAACGTTATATATAACGTTATATATAAATATAAATGTTATATATTGTTATCTTTTAAAAGAACTATTAAATTTTAATGAAAATATTAAACTAAACAATAAAAAACTCATTTTACAAAGCGTATATTACAAGGTTTTATTTCCTTAAAATACCAAAACCTTTTTAAAACATACTTTTATAACACCTATAATTACGTAACTAAAAAGAAAAAAAAGATTTAAACAGAAATAGAACAGCTTTTATAATAATTTAAATTTTATAAATATATAACACTTTATATTATATTTTCATTGCTTTAATAAGTTTATAATTACTCATAATAATAGAAATATATAATATTATATACTTTTATAAGTGTGTAATTAATACATTACTAAAAATGTTATTAAAATTAAAGCTTTTAAATAAGAACGATATTTAATTACTATTGTATATAGTATAAAATAGTTATAGTAATTCTTTGATTTATATTATAATATTTAATTATATTTTATAATTATAAATTAATAAAAGAGCACTTTATGTAACGTTATATTAGTATTAAATAAATTCGTTAATTTAACTACTTCTATTTGTAGTATTCTTTTAGTATATGTTAAGTATAATAATCTTTATTATAAATTTATAATATATTTATAATATTTGCTACAAGTTTAATATTAACGTATTTTATAAGCTTACTGGATGTACAAGCTTATAAGATAGTTTTTAACACTTCGCGATAACAAACTTAATTTAATTAATCATAACATATCAAATTAATTTAAATTAATTGGATTTTTTATCTTTAAATACGGTTATATTCTTTTTATAAGCACGCGTATTATGTCCGAGTTTGCTATAAACGCTATATTTTCGTTTTTTTATTTCAACCTTTTTACGATAACCCTTTTCGGCCGTTATTAACCGCTATTATTTATTCCAATTCTTTTCCTAATTATAATAACTTATGTCTTCTTTATAGTATGTATCTTTTTTTTTAAAAGCGTTTATTTTTAGTTTTCTGGTATTGATTAAAGATATAATTCGTTACGCGTAATTAGCCGGTTTAATTTAAAAAAAGCGTTTTTATAATAATAATATTAAGTTATTTTTTATTAAAAATTCATTAGTTTAATTATTTTATTATTAAGTTATTTTAATACTTTTAGATTTATTTTTATAAATTATATTTTTATCAAATTATTGCAGGAATATTTTTAATAGTTTTCGAAGTAAGAAAACAACGAAAGTGATAAAAGTAAATTGAAAACACGGTTAATATAAATAAAATTCAAATTTTTAATTCGAAAGAAACGTAATTATAATCGAAAAAATAAATCAGATTTTTACGGACTCCGATTAAATGTTATCGATCGTTATGGTAATTTTAAACGCGTTAGAGAAATCGGCGATAAAAGCTATATTGGTAATATACATAATATAACGTCGAATAACACTTTTAATATATAATAAATAAACGCAGTTTAATAAAGAAATTAAAATATATTAAAAAGGTAAAATAAATAATAAAAATTAACGGATTTATACAATATAGTAATGTTTTAATTAGCGTAATATTTTTTAAATTTTATCGAATGGTAATTTTCATAACCGTTTAAAATAAAGAAATATTTCGATATTTTCGTACGCTTTCGAATATATTAATCGAAGCATTAAACTTATTTTAAACTTAGTTTCTTGGTTGTTTAGCCGTTTTTACTTATAATAATTTTTTAAGTGGGTATAAGTAAGTCATAGGCGAATTAAGGCAAAAAAAACTTTCTTTTGAATGAAAATAATAAATAAGGACGGGGTTTAAATTTAAAAGTTAATAATTTGTATTATTATAAATTATTTCTAATAATTTAATAAAGTTTATTAAAGTTTTTTATATTGTTTAATATTAATAGTAACTATACCGGTATTTATAAAAAGCCTTAACGTATTATATAAGCTTACTACTTATCTAAGCTCACCGCTCGTTTTTTGGCACCTCGTAACTATTTAACTTTAATTATATATTTCTTAACAGCAATAATAGAAAACGGCTTATAGAAGAAAGCAGAATGAACCTAGCTGTTTAGGTTAAAAAATAAAATTTAAAACTGAATTATAAACGGTTTTATTCGATATATAACGTTTCCGAATATATTTTATAAAATTGATGTAACGGTATAACTTCCCGAACCGATATTATCCTTAAGTCGCGAGAATTAACACCGATCGAAAAGTAATTAATTATCAACTATATTTTCGATTTAAATATCTAAATATTTCTTATCCGGCGTTAACATATTAAAGATATAACGAATTTATTATTTATGTAACGCGTTACGGAATACGTTGAGGTTAATTTATTATTATATTTTATTAAATAATAAGAAAAATTTTAAACGCGTTTATATTGAAAAGTTAAGTATTAAAAAGTTTTAAGCCAAAATTTAAAACTATTTTATAAGTAATTTGAACTTATTTAGGTTATTGTCATAAAGTACGGTATTATAAAAAAGGATATTTATAATTTCAACGAAATTAAGTTTTTGATAAACTTTTTTAAAACAACTAATATAGTTATTATTAATACTAAAAAACGCAGAAAACTTAACTAATGTTAATAAAAAAAATCGAAAATAATCTATTATAATACAAGTTATCAATTTTTAAAATTATGCTTTACTTTTATTTATTACGCTTACCGGAAAAAACTATTCTTTTTGCTAATTCGCCGATAACTTATTTTTACCCGATTAAAAAGTTGTTATAAGCGATAACGGTTAAACGATATATAAATTAAGTTTAAAAAGGTTTAATACTTCAATTAATATATTCGAATGCGTATGAAAAAGTCGAAACGTTTCTTTATTTTTAATAATTACGAAAGTTATTATTTTAAAAAATTCGAAAAATATTACGTTGATTACGATATTATTATATCTTATATATAAACTAGCCCTTTTTATTTGCTTTAACTTTTTAACTTTTTTCGTTTTTTCTCATTAAAACGCGTTTATTTATTATATATTAAAAGTTTATACGACGTTATGTTACTTATATTATTAAGGAAGATTTTATCCCCGGTTTCTAAGACGCGTTTAAAATTACTATAACGACCGATAATATTAAATCCGGATTCGCTATAATTAGTTTTGTTTTATTTAATTTTAATCGCGTTTTTTCTGAATTAAAAGTTTTAATTATACCTATACCAACCGTTTTTTTATATAGCTTTGTTAATTTCGTTACTTCATTATTTACGAAAACTTTTAAAAGCGTTATTAAAACTATTCGATAAGAACGTTATTTATAAAAAGAATTAAAAATTATTAAGAGAGCTCGCGGATAAAAATGGTTAAATCGGGTAATTTTTTAATAAAAAGTAACCTAATATTTTTATATGAAAACGCGCTTTTTCAGGAAGAAAACGATTTCTTTCGCGAAACGAATTACGTTCTTAATAAACGTCGTAAAATTAAAAACGTACGTGTTTTTAAAAAAAGGGATACTTATTAAAAAGGAAGCAAAAGCTCTTATAGCTACGAAAAAAGGTGGTAGTAAATAATCGCAGTTAGTAATGGCCGAAGGTAATTATCGAAAAAGGGTTTACGCGAAAAAACGAAAATATGGCGCCTACGGTAAGCTCGGATAGAATGCGCGCACTTGTAAAAAACTTTTAAAAACGTTTAACGAAAGAAAATCCAATTAATTTAAATTAATTTAACGTATTTATAGTTAATTAATTAGAATTTATTATTACGAGGTGCTAAAAAACGAGCGGTGAGCTTGTATGAGCAGTAAGCTTATATAGTACATTATTAAAAATTTTATTTTATTAAAGTTATAAATATCTTTTTTATAATAACGTATTACATAAGCTCGCGGCGAGTTTTTTGGCACGTTCTAATTATTTAACTTAAATTATGTATTATTTAACACTAATAGTATAAAACGTTTTATAAAAAAATCGAGGATAAACTTAGCCGTTTAAGCAAAAAAACGTACCCTAATATTTAAACTCGGAAGGTTTAATTCGATATATAATGTTATTGAATAAACCTTAAGAGCCCGATATTAAAACAAACGCGCCCGAGCCGATATTATGTCCAATTTACGAAAATTAACGCCGACCAAAAAAAGCCGATTATTAATCGTATTTTTATCTCAAATACGCGTACGTTTCTTATCCGGCGTTAGTATGTTAAAAATATAACAAATTTAATACTTATGTAACAGGTTACTGAACGTATCGGAATTAATTAAATAACTAATTTTATTAAATAGTAATAAAAATCTAAAACGTATTTAAATTAAAAATTTAATTATTAAAAAGTTTTATACGATAATTTAAAAATATTTTGAAAATGGTTTAATCTTATTCGGCATATAATTACTAAATACGGTATTATGGAAAAAATATTTGCAATTTTGATAACATAAAATTTTTAATAAAGTTTTTTATAGTAACTGGTATGGTTATTATTAATGCTAAAGGATATAAAAAATTTAAATTAGTTTATAAAAAGATATCAGAAATAATTCATAATAATATAAGTTGTAAATTTTTCAAGTTAAGCCTTACTCTTATTTATTATCCTTACCGGGAAAAACTATATTTTTAGCTGGTTCGACGATAACTTACTTTTACTTAATTAAAGATTTACTATAAGCGATAACGGCTAAATGATAAATGAACTAAATTTAAAATAAGTCAAATATTTAAATTAATATATTCGAATACGTACGAAATAATTAAAACGTTTTTTTATTTTTTAACGGTTGGAAAATTATCATTCAATAAAATTTGAAAAATATTGCGCCAATTTCGATATTATTACATTTTATATACCTTTTTATTTTTTTATTTATTTTAATCTTTCGACGTATCTTATTTTTTTCCATTAAAACGCGTTTGGTCGTTATATATTGAAAGTTTTATATAACGTTACGTTATGTATATTACTAAGGAAAGTTTTATCGCCGGTTTCCGCACCGCGTTTTAAAGTTACCATAATAACTGATAACATCAAATCGAAATTCGCAAAAACGGTATTTGTTTTATTCGATTTTAATCGCTTTTTTTTTCGAACTATAAATTCCAATTATATATATACCGATCCTTTTTCCATTTACTTTTACGAAATCTATTATTTACGAAAATTTTTAAAACTATTACCGAAACGATTTAACGAAAGCGTTATTTATAAAATTAAATTAAAAATTATCAAAATAGCTCGCCGATAAAACTAATTAAATCGGTCAATTTTTAATTAAAATTAAATTAATCTTATTATACGAAAACGGTTTTTTTAGGGGGAAAAATACGACTTAATACGCGAAACGAACCATATCCTTAATAAACGCCGAAAAATTAAAATGAAATATTTTTAAAAAAAGTATTATAAAAAAAGCATAAGCTTTTTATAATTACGACAAAGGATAGTAGTAAATAATCGCGGTTAATAACGGCCGAAAAAGGTTATCGTAAAAAGGGTTAGGCGAAAGAACGAAAGTATAACGTTTACGGTAAGCCCGGGTATAATGCGTGTACTTGTAAAAAGCATATAAAGGCGTTTAACGACGAAAAATCCGATTAGTTTGAATTAATTTAATATGTTATAATTGCTTATTTCTAATTTGTTATCGCAACGTATTTAAAAATCCGCCGCAAGATGGTAGGCGACGCGAGCTTGTGTTGTACGTTATTATATTTTATACTCATAATTTAAATAAGTTTAAATTATTTCCGAAATATTTTTAAATTTTGGTATAAAGTTTTTTAATTATTTATTTTTCGATTTTAACGCGTTTTAACTTTTTGTTATCGTTTAATTAAATTAGTTACTTAATTAGCTTTTACATGTTTCGCGACGCATTACGTAATTGATAATTTTACTATATTTTTAACATGTGACTATCGGATGGGAAATATATACCTATTTAGGTTAAAGATACGTTCGATAATTAGTTTTTTTCTATTGACGTTAAATTTCGCGAATGAAAGATTATATCGGTTTTAACAAATTTATTAATATATCGTACGTATAAAGTTAAATGAGTAAATTTATAAATATAACTAAGTGTTATATAATTAAGTTTCGGGTTTCGTTTTTTAATTTAAATGGCTAAGTTTATTTTTTGTTTTTTTTAAAAGCCGTTTTATATTATTAGTGTTGAAAAATAGTTGATTTACGTTGAGTAATTAAATTATATCAAAAAGTCATCCCGTAAGCTTATGAGATATGTTATTATAGTTTATTATAAAATAGCGAAGAAAAAAAAATTACGGGAAAACGACAAAATAGCGAGGTTAAAAAACATAATGTAAAATCTTTTCATATAAATATTTTCAAGTATTATAAATTTAGTTAGTTATTATATTTTATATAATAATTTTCTACTTTTAAAAAGTAATAACAGTGTTTAAAAAGGAACTATAAATATAATAACAACGTCGCTTACTTAAATATATATAATATAAAACATTTTTAATAGTGTTTAAACGTAGAAGAAAAATAGCTAATCGCCCTTAATATTATAAAAACTGCATATAGAGGTTGCGAGGTTATATTAGGTGTTGTTGGAGGTTAGAGTGATAAGGTAACCCATTTATTGAGAACAATCTGAAACCTAACCCTCTTACCCATTCCTAGGGAGAAACCACTTATATATATATGGACCCCGCATCGGACTTCGGGCTAATCGCCGACTTGTACGTCAGACCTTTAGGCTAACCGCTCGTTGCACCTAACAGGTTAGCACCTTATAGACTATTGTCGACTCCCTTAGAGATGCCTAGCAATAATTTGCAACCTAGCAACCTGCGATAGCAAGAATAATTCAATACATTAAATCGTAAATACGAAGAGCGAAGGCTAAAAAATAATAAAAATATAAAAGTTAAAAACAATTATGTAAAAAAATATATAAAGTATATAAACAACGATTATAATTAAATTTATTATTTGATTTTAATATAATTAAACATTCTAATACTATATAAGATAAAAACGATTAATAATTACTTAACGTGTTTATTATACGCGTAATACTTGACGCTTCTTTTTTAAAAGTTTCTTTAAACTTTTAAGATTTTTTAAATAAAACTTTCTTATATATTTTAATTCTATAAATTATATTTTTAAGTATTTTATCTTTTAATTTAAAACCTTGTTTTATAAAGTATTATAAAGGTGTAATTAGGTCTTCCTTGATTGTATTATAATTATCTAGTATAAAAATTCTAATTATAATATTCAATTAGTATAAAGCTCTTTTATATACACCTGTTAAATAATCACTATTATTAAAGGTATCTTAATTAGATCGTTATTTAATTACTATTATTTAAATCGATTTTTTAATCTATTATTAATAATAGGTTATTACGGAATTAAAACCGTAGGTAAATTTACCCTGTTAAAATAATAAATCGCGGTAATACTGAAGTTTACAAATTAACAACCTAACGTACCGTATAAGCTCGTCGGCTACACAAACTCGTCAACCGCTTTCCAGCACCCCGTAACAACAAATTCTAATAAAACAACTGCAAGATTAAATTAAATTAAACTAATCGGATTCTTGATTGCGAGCGGCGTTTATACCTCTTTTATAAATACGCGCATTATATCCGGGCTTACTGTAAATGCTATACTTTTGTTCCTTCGCTTTAACCCTTTGACAATAACTCTTTTCAGCTGTTGTTAGCTTTGATTATTTATTATTACTTTCTTTCGTAACTATAAAAGATTATACTTTCTTTATAGTAAGTATTTCTTTATTTTAAAAGTGTTTATTAAAAACGTAATTCGTTTCGCGTAATTAACTAACTATTTCCTAAAAAAAAGAATTTCGTATAAAAGTAATAACATATTTTTATTATAATATTAACAGATTTAACAACGTTTATTAACTAATTATCTTAATAATTTCTTTTCTTTTTTTATAAATACTATCCTTACCTTATTATGTTTTATACTATTTTTAACAGTTTTTACGAACGTACAAGGAGTAGAACCGGCCGAGACTAATTAAAAAACGATTTACGTAAATATAATTAACAGAAGTTTACACTGGAAAGAAACGCGGTTAAGATCGAATAAAATAATCTCGCTTTTATCAATCTGGATTTAATATTATCAGTTATTATAAAATTTTTAAAAGCGTTTTAAAACCCGACGATTAAGTTTATTAATAATAAAGGTACAATAACAACGTATAAAGTCTTTAATATATAGCGAATAAATACGGTTTAATATAGAATAATAAAATATAATTAAAGATTAAAAACGACGAGAAAAATAAGTGAGTATATAAAATATAATAATATTATTAATTTTATAATAAATTTGGAATTCGATTAAATAATAACGTTCGTAACTATTAAAGATAAAAAGACGTTTCGAACTTTAAGTACGAGATTTAATATATTTATCAAAATATTTAATTTATTTTCGACCTAATCTATTTATTACTGCGCCGTTTTAAACTTATAATAATTGTTTAATCAGGTAAAAATAATAAATAAAAATAAGGCCTAACTTTAAAAGTTAATAGCTTGTATTATTATAAATTATTCCCGATTTCTTTTAGAAGTTTATTTGAGTTTTTAACGCTTTTTAATATTGTTAATATTTATACCAGATGTTCTAAAAAGGCATAGTAAACATTTAATCGCGTTAAAACTTTAAATGTCCTCCTTTACAATATTGTATTTTACGATTATAATCCGAATAAATTCAAAATATTCATGAAATACTTTCACAATTTGACGTAAACCCCTTTAATAATTTATTTTTCAATTTAAATACGGTTTAAATTTTTATTACCCGTTTAAAAAATTAAAACTCTTAATAAACCTTAATACATCTTGTAACATATTACGTAAATAGTAAATTTGCTATATCTTTAAGATATTAACGCCGAACAGAAAACGCTCGCCTATTCAGGTTAAAAATTCGTTCGAAAATCGATTTCTTTTTGGTCGGCGTTAATTTTGGCAAACTTAGGAGGATAATAGCTCGAAATGATTTACCATTATATCTGTCCTTTAAAATAAGTTCAAAAACGTTATAAATAAAATAAAAGTTATTATAACTAAGTTTTAAAGTTCGTTTTTTACTCTAAATAACTAAATTCACTTTATCTTTTTATATAAAACGTTTTATAATATCAATATTAATTAATAAATTTTAAAAATTAAAAGGTTAAAGTGTTAAAAAAATTAGCCGACGAGTTTATATAGTCGACGAGCTTGTATAGTACGTTGTATAACTGTAACTTATTTTCTATCTCCTTATTTCTCCTATTTAAGTTTTTAATAATTTTTAATACTAATAATCATTATGCTTATTGTTATAAAAATCTTTATTCATAATTCTACTTCGTTAAAATGATAAACATTCCTTTTTAAATATTATATTTTACGATAATAACTCGAATAAGCTTAATTTAGTTGCGAAATATTTCTGAAATTTTATATAATACTTTTTATTAATTAACTTTTCGATTTAAGTACGTTTAAAAAATTTTTACCGTTTAATAAACTTCGACGCCTATTTAACCTTGACGTATTCCGTAACGGGTTAAGTAGGTAATAAATTCGCCATATTATAAACATATTAAAGTTGGATAAGAAATATTTATATATTTAAGTTAACGGTTCGGTCGACACTCGAATATTTTTCACTCGTTATTAATTTTCGCGAATTAAGAATACTATCGGTTTAAAGGATTTACCGGTGTATAGTTTGTATAAAGAAAAATTAAGCGATTCCATAAATAAAATTAAATGTTGTCTAACTAAGTGTCGGGTCTCGTTTTTTAGCCTGAACGGCTAAATTTATATTTAGATTTTTTTATAAGCCGTTTTTTGTTATTAATATTAAAAATGGTTAATTAAAGTCAGGGGATTAAAATATGTTAAAAACTATTCTTATGAGCTTGTTCGATACGTTATAGTAACTTTTTAAAATTAAATTTTAATTTAAAACGATTTTAAATCAGTTATATATATATAAAGAGCGTAATATTCATTAAGATATCAGATATTTTATATGCAATGTTTTATATATAAAATATATAGTAAACCTTTTACGTTTAAATTAGAAATAGTTGATGATGTAATATAAGCTATAAATTATAACTAAAATATATATCTTCTTAATATATTAAACTCTATATAACATTTCTATTTAGCGATCCGCCTCATACTCCTTATCCGATTTAGCAATTAATTGTATATTTTGAAAAATGGTATGTTTTGTTGTTAAACTGGCACTTTGGGGGGGGGGGGGGGGGGGGGGGGGGGGGGGGGGGGGGGGGGGGGGGGGGGGGGGGGGGGGGGGGGGGGGGGGGGGGGGGGGGGGGGGGGGGGGGGGG
>QJNV01000311.1:8635-75882 GCA_004155935.1 Monosporascus sp. GIB2 | reverse complement strand
CGCACCACGAGGCTCCGCGACCGCGACCGCGACCGCGACTGCGAGTCCGAGCGGTGGCGCTTGTGGTGGCCGCGGCTCTTCCGGCGGTGCGCCCGCGCGCGCGAGTGCCGCGAGACGACGGAGACCGAGGCGGCCGAGAGGCCCGCCGCCGCCGCGTACCGCGCGCGCCGCCGGTCGCTGCTCATCCCGGACGGCGGGGACCCCGAGGCCGCCTCGACGGTGGTCATCGTGGGCCCGGACAGCGGCGCGCCCAGGTTCACGCAGAAGTAGATGAGCAGCAGCAGCAGGATGAACCCGGCCACGGACCCCAGCACGATGCCCACCACGGCCCCCGGCGCTGGGCCCGACGGCGCGTTGCCGTATCCCTGCGGCACCGTGTCTACGCCTGTCGCGAGGCGCGGGACGACGGACTTAGATTCGTGCTCGAGCTTGAGATTGGCGGCCGGCCGGCGGTCGTGGTCGGAGTGCAGGAGCGATGGGAGGGAGGTAATGCGGAGGGGCCGCCGCGGGAGCAGGGCCGTGAGGATACGGTGGTAACCGGGCGCGCCGCCGTCGCGCGCGGGTGGGAGAGGGGCCATGGCCGACTTCGGTTCCGCTCTTCCCTTTCCCCCCGGTCTCTGTTGTTTGTTTTCCTCCCGTTTTGTTTCGGTAATGCGTCGAGTGCTAGGTTTGGCTCAATCCCACAATTCGGAGGAAGGACTGCTGGCACTTTTTTTTTTTCTTGCGTCTGGTGTTTATGTTCCGGATTGAAGTAACCTGGCGGGTCATGCGAGACCCAAAACCGTATGGATCCGTGTAGCCTCGTGGCACCATGCAATGACAATGGACCGCGTGGGACTCAGAGGCAGTTCGTTGGGCTTGCTTGCGCATACGCACTCTGTGGGGGTAGGCGCAGAGCGGGTTGCCTCAGGTGGTCAACGACGGTTTACTTGAGGTAAACCGGTTTGCGCGAATTTACGAAGCCATCGTTCGTTACGGGTTGTGCTTAATTGACGATGGGCAAGCTTGCAACGGACAATAGCTCATCAGATATGTTAAGTAGCGCGCAGCAAATGGCCTCGCGGAAGGGGAGGAAGATGGGGATCAGGACTAGTTCGTCAGGTGGGAAAGTGGGTGTCAAAGGTTCAATCAATTCTTGGCTCCATATGGATCAGGTATTGGGGAGGCTGGCAACAACGCGGCCCTTCGAATCGCGAGCTTTCAATTTCCCATTTCTGCGTCGCATGTGGGAAAGCCGCGCTTAGAGCTACGTGGTAATAATCGTGCCGGGGTTCTTGCAGGGTCTAGCTTTCGAAGACGGATTTTCATTCGACCAAGCTGCGTCCCGGACAGGATTCCAAGAACCCGCAGATCTTCTGATTTGGTTTTCTGGGTACAAACATCAAGCTTCAAACAAATCGCCCGTGTCGCAAATCGTACGGCCGCTGGGTGAAAATGAGATGAACTGATGTTAAAACCGCTCATCAGAGCCAGCCGTTTTTCCCCTGGCTTTTTGTGCTTAGGAATTTGAGAGTGGTAAAATAACTCTTCGATCGAATGGCCTGTACTGCCTGTTGTGGCTTTCCATGAGACGCCCCTGCGGCAATCCGGGGTACCTTTCCGTTTTGCTTAGCTGGCGTGATCCTACAAGATCCTGGAGCGGGGATTGGTTGCAGGCGGTCCAGGGGGTAACTCGTTGTCGCTGAGAAGTTTAGTAAATCCCCCATATCTCCCATCTTCACCAACTCGCGACTGGGCAGCGTTTATCAGACGATGTATCATCAGCACTGTTTGCTGGATGAGGGACAATGTGGGTGGGTGCCATTTCCTGCTAAGGTGCCTTTGCGGGCCGATCCGGGTCGAAGACATTGTGGTAAGCCGTCGAATCTGGAACAACGAACAATAATACCTCCTCCGACATCTCGGGCTCGGCGGATCGATTTCCGGGGCCCGAGACCTTACATAGTACTCGATACAGGTAAAACAAGGGAAAAGAGCCCTGTATGAGTCACCTGATAACGTGACATTACCGCGACCGCTGGCGCGGGTGTCCTTGAAGTCGTATGTAATTTGCGCGCGATACTCGTAGTGACTCGGTAATTCCGTACGAGATTCTGCTGCCTGCTGCGCCGTATACACGTTAGTCAAGATTGTCTCCGCAATGTTTCCGCGATGTCTCCGCAGGACTGCTTTCAGCTCAGAGCGCCAAGCCCGCTTCCTTATGCGAGTGATATACTATTACCCTATGGCTTGAAATCTGTATAAGAGCTGCAAGCTCCCCCTCAGCTCACTCGCAGCCCTACATTAGGCAGTCCTTGTTACCGTTCGATTCGGCATACATCCCCTCAATTAAACTTGACAAACCGTGAAACGACTTATTAGACGGAAGCGCCGCCCTAACCCCTAAAATGGCTCCCGAACAGCAGTCCGAGACGCGGCTCAAGACGTACCGCGGGAGCTGCCACTGCGGGGCCTACATCTTCGACGCCAAGCTGCCCGAGGCGTCCTCCATCAACGCCTCGGAGTGCAACTGCAGCATCTGCTCCCGGTTAGGAGCGGTCTGGAAGTTCCCGCTGCGAAGCGGGGACATCACGTTCGTCAAAGGGGACCTGGCGACCCTGACGAGCTACGCGTTCGGCAACAAGACGTTCACCTACAAGGTTTGTTGTCTGCTTATCACGGGGCGAGAACACCCGGGGTTGGGGGTTTGGGGGTGGTGGGCATCCGGGACTTGGGGCTGATCAGTGTTGGAAATATTTCTTGCGTGTGTAGTTCTGCCCGAATTGCGGCGTCTCCCTCGTGACCATCGGTTATTTGCAGCCGCCGAAGGAAGGAGAGGAGAGGGAGCCCGCGATCGCCGTAAGCGTGAGTTTTATCTCCTAGCTGCCCCTGTACTAAGATGCGTAAAATGCTGATGGCGCCACAGCTGCGAGCTATCCAGCAAGGCCAGGGTTTGGATATCTGGAAAATGGACCTAGGCTTGTAAGCTTTCCCCGTGCAGCCCTTTCCCTTGGGGAGGCGGTGACTGACGAGCGGGTTGCCCGCCCATCTATAGCGTGGACGGGGCTTCGTTTCCCCCAGTATATGAACCGCCTGTATACACCGGTCCCGAACCGAAGGCCGAGGTGGAAGGCGGAAAAATTTACACAGGAAGCTGCCACTGCGGCGCCGTCAGAGTCGCCGTGAAGACCAAGCCCCTTGACAAGACATACGACGCGCCGATTTATGAATGCAACTGTAGCATTTGCCTCAGAGTGCGTGCCGACATCCCACCCCAGCAGAATATCCCAACGCCGGACTGACAGCGTTGCAGCACGGGGCCTTGTGGATTTATCCAAACAAGGAGCAAGTTGAGATTCAGGGCGAGGAGAACCTGGGGACATACACGTTTGGGACGCACGCCTTTGGCAAGACGTTCTGCAAGACGTGCGGAGTCCTGGTGCATAACCAGAAACAGGCCTTAACTGACGAACAACTTGGCAAAATTTCGGAGGACATCAGGAATTTTATCTTGGGCGCTGCGCATCTAAAGCCGGTCAACATCAGAATCTTGAACGGCATAAACACTAAGGAGCTGAATGTCAGCCGCATTGATGGTTACGGTAGACCTCCTGTCTTTGTCGAGCCCCAGCCATAGGGTCGTCATGAGTAGTGGAACGACGGGTGGTCGAGACTGGGGTGGAAGTCTCGCCCTTCAGGTGCTCTCAGACACAATCTCCTCTCTGCTTTGATCGATATTGTCCTCAACTCTTCACAGCTTGAATACGAGTTCATAAATCATGATATTTGAGTCTTGGAGTGGCCATAATCATGGTTTTGGCTGTTGATCGCTGCTTCTAGGTCCGGAGATAGATTTCCGGTATCGTTCCTTATCCCAACTAGGGTTTCCATCATCATCGAAATCTGCCCACTCGAAAAAGGTGCAGTTCTCCTTGCCGGGCGCGTTCCCGCCGTGACACATCCAGAAGTACCTACCATAGTTTTCCTTCTTTTTCTGGACCACCCTGAGGATCGCAGGGATCCCGCACTTGCACCTCGCCGTGTATTTGGGGTGGAAACTAGCTTTGTAGTCCCGATACGTGACGTTGATCCTCTTGTTGCCCGCGATGGGGTGCGGGTCGATCGCTTGAGCCGGGGCGATGCTATGCTTCCACTCCTCTTGCATCTCAGCATGCATGACGAGAAGCGAATTGTGTGGGAGGTGTATGGATATCTGCCCTTCGGCATTAGGGTCCTCTGCGGTGTTGCTATCGGCGTCCTTTGGGACGATACGCCTCACGCGGAATTCCCTGGCCACGCCGAGCGAGAGCGACCCTATGACGGCTCGTGGCCCCAGGTACGTCAACTGGTCACTGTGGTAGCCGACGCTCTCCTGAGGACCGTCGTAGCAGTTGACAAAAGCAGCATTGGGCGACCAGGGATCCGGGGACTGAAACCTAAGTTTTTGCCCGTTGGGATACTTGGTATTGATGCGATGTTGAATCTCCGCATTAACAGCCTCCTGCACCCTGCTTTTCACCCGCAGGAGCTGCGGTGTGATCCGGCGAACATCCTACTATACCCCTTAGCATTATCGCCCTGGAATATACCACATTATCGCCGTTGTGGGGTTATAGTAGCAATGAGAAACTAACCGTTATCCTGGTACCGTTGTAGAAGTACTCATATTTCTGCGTATCCAGTTCGGCCTGCGTCTCAACATAGAAAGTCGAAGTGTGCGGGCTAGAGACGACGTTGTCAAATAGCTTGAACATGTCCCTCCCGAACGTTTTCGACTCTTCCAACATCTCCAGGAGAAGAGCATTAGCCTCTTCCTGCGGCAAGAAGTTGTGGATGATGCTGCAAGGGGTGTGTTCAGCTATGTCGACGGGGTCATAGAGATGAAGAGTCGCCCCCTTCTTGGAGAGTAGCTTCGCTTTCTTTGGCGTGGCCGGTGGCTCACGGTCTGAGGACTTGGAGGCAAAGAATCTCAGAGAAGTTTGAGACCCGATGAAGCCCTTTGCCGGTGCCTTTGGGGGGGATGGCACTCGACCATCGGCGAGCGAGGACGAAGCGACCTCGACGGAGCCATCATGTGCCAGGAGTGACTCGAGTAAAGCCTCCTGACTTATATCGGGGAACAGAGAAGATAAGATTGCTAGCTTAAGTTCGGTTGATTCGCCATCATCATTCGGACTCAAGGCGTCTTGTAGGGCGGATGATCTGCGCTTCGCTCCCTTGAGATATGCCTCCATCCCTAATCGCGGGCCCGGGATATCTCATCCCTGCTTATTTTTATATGGGCTAGAAGTATTTGGCTTCGACCCGGGCTAGCAGGTATTAATCTTTCTTTTACCATTATTGGTTTACGTGTATGAAAGCACCACCACACAAGGGGAATGACTGATTTATGTACAGTAGCTGGGTATTCGAAGGCCAGGCAGCGAGCCCCTACTATAGTAAGTTGTCTCCGTTTAGTGGGCCTAAATACGCCCTTCTGTCCTCCCATAGAACCCCCACTAATGCCACTAATGCATACTGCTGTATGTACTGTAGGTACCTTTTTAGCACATGTTCACTACCCCATGTTCACTCCCCAGTTGAAGCCGAGGCCCCCCGCCGCCGTCATCCGGCGTCATCTTTTCCGTCCCACCAAAAATCCAGCTACCCACCTAGCTACGTAGCTGTCTCTCGTCGCGGAGAAAGTCCAAAAAGCTCCGAGCTAGACTAAGATCGCGGCACAACACTCAATGCGATAGCTTCTCTTGCTATTGGGGTCCGTTGGACCTACCTAGTAGCTGCCTGGATCTTGAGACGAACACCATGGCTTCTTCAATGCTGGAATTCCGGACCCCGGGCTTCAACCCGTACGCCGTCAAGTACTCTCCGTACTACGACTCGCGCATCGCCGTCGCGTCGGCCGCCAACTACGGCATCGTGGGCAACGGCCGCCTGTTCTGCCTGGGGCTAGGGCCGCAGGGCATCTACGTCGAGAAGACCTTCGACACCAACGACGCCCAGTACGACCTCGCCTGGTCCGAGATCAACGAGAACCAGCTGCTCGTCGCGTGCGGCGACGGCTCCGTCAAGATGTACGACACGAACGTGGCCGACTTCCCCGTCATGAACTTCCACGAGCACAAGCGTGAGGCCTTCTCGGTGGCCTGGAGCCCCGTCACCAAGGACACGTTCGCGTCGAGTTCGTGGGATGGGACAGTCAAGATCGTATGCCCCTCTCTTTTCTTCTCTTCTGTCTTTCTTCCCTTCGATGCTTCGATGAAGAAAATGTCCAGAGAACTGACGAGATCCGCGCGCGGCAGTGGTCCCCCGCCCGCAAGGAATCCCTTAAGACGCTGCCCGTGGGGAACTGCGCGTACAGCACGTCGTACTGCCCGAGCAACCCGCACCTGGTCTCGTGCGTGTCGACCGACTCGCACCTGCGCGTCTTCGACCTGCGGACGCCCGTGTCGGCGTCGTACCACCTGACGGTCAAGATCCCCGTGCATATGCCGCCGACGCAGCCGCCCATGGCCGCCGGCACCCCTCCCCCGCCGCCCGCCGTGCCCGCCGAGGTCCTCACGCACGACTGGAATAAGTACCGGGAGCCCGTGATCGCGGCGGGGGGCGTCGACCGCGCCATCCGGACCTTCGACATCCGGAACCCGGCCGCGGGGCCCCTGTCCCTGATGCTCGGCCACGAGTACGCCGTGCGCCGCCTCGCCTGGAGCCCGCACGCCGCCGACATCCTGGTCAGCGCGAGCTACGATATGACGGTGCGGCTGTGGACCGACGGGTCGACCATAGCACAGCCGCCTCCGCCCGCGCCGGGAGGAGGACCAGTCGGTCCGGGACCGGGCGGCGGCGGCGGCGGTGGCGTCCAGCTCGGCATCATGAACCGCCATACCGAGTTCGCCACCGGCGTCGACTGGTGTCTGTTCGGCGTCGGCGGGTGGGTTGCCACGGTCGGCTGGGACGAGCGGCTGCTCTGCTGGGACGCGAACATGATGCTGCAGGGCAGGTGATGCGCGGCGGGCATAGGGAATAGTTCCTACCTGCCTATTAAAAAGGGGATCGGGGGATACGCGCATGCATGCGTGTCTGTGTGCGCCCGGAGTGCTCCTCCGGACCCTGTCGGCTATATTATAACGCATCGCATTCGGGAAAGGGCGTTGTTTGGAACTGATTGCTTTAGTTGATACCAACTCGGAATTCCGGTAGACTCCTACATCTCTAGGACGGGGCGGAATTTGTTCTCTCTCACCAGGGCTACTGGCTGGGCCGATTCTCTCGTGTATGTTATTGATCGATAGTATCCCACGGGTGCCCCGTTGGCAAAGCTCGGCGCCTTGAACGCGTCAAATATTATTTGGAATAAGCCCTTCCGCTTGTCACACGACCACAACATATGTCTCCGTGAAGAGTCGCTTTAGTCGACTCCCTTGGAAGTTTTACGTTTCCGTATACAGCGCATTAGTCTAAGTTCCTCATTACAGTTCGAAAGATAGGATACAATGAAGAGTAAAAGTGGAGATTTCCCTCCAGGTGTTGGGCCTTGGTCTCCCAACCTAAGAGACAACCCCCGGCCCAAGTGCCCCTTCCTTCGTACACCGGATATAAGATCCACGGAAGCCTGAACTCCAAAGACATGATCCCGCGAAGCGCAAACGCTAATAGTTCTCTCGTCTATAACCTTGCGCTTTGCTCAACCCGGCTTTCGTGCGTGAATTGCTATTGTACATGATGATTCGTGACCTCGTATTTTCCTATACAAAGGGGAAGGAATTGATCTCCCGCTGACATGACTGCTCAGATAGTAAGACATGAATGGGGTGAATGGGACAGCATGGTTTTTGAGCCGTCTCGGACCAGAGAGAGAAGCGACAGCGACGTTCCTCAAAAAGAGGCTTTTATATCGTTGCGGAATCGTCTGTCGCCTCTGCCGTCATCCCGCCTACCCAATCGTGACATGAATGGATCTTCAGACGGCCTACCAGATCGTTGGAAGCCGCCTCGCGAGCCCGACTGGAAGCCGCCTCGGGAGCCCGACTGGAAGCCGCCTCGCGAACCCGATTGGAAGCCGCCTCGGGAGCCCGACTGGAAGCCGCCTCGCGAACCCGATTGGAAGCCGCCTCGGGAGCCCGATTGGAAGCCGCTTCGCGAGCCGGAACGTGGGCCGGATTGGAAACCAGATCGGGAGTCAAATCCACCCGAGCTAGCAAAGCCTCTCGATTCATCTTCCTCTTCATCGTGCCCGATCCTAACACCCGGGACACCCCTCAAGTTCCGGTTGGCGGCTATCCTTGGGGAAACAGCAGGCGGCTCCGGCCAGCCGAGACCCTTGCTGCTCCACCCATTCATAAGCCGGATTAGATCGTCGACGCGAAGGTACCTGCCCATCTTCTGACCCAAGAGCGCCATATAGACTGCGCGGAACATGCGTCGGGGTGCCGCTGCATAGCCCTGGGAGACCTCCTCAAAATGACGTGCTGCTTCTTGAGATGCTTGATCCTGTCCCGGCACGTGCTTCGCCGTTTCTAGGCTGTTGTTGGGCTGGATCGGCAGACCAGATAGACGAGCGCGTGCCTCCCTAATCTCTTCCTCGGCTAGGATTAGCCATCCCTCTCCGGAGTTACCAGCACGACCGGTACGGCCAATTCGGTGGATATACTGGTCCCGATCGGGCGGAAGGCCGACCTGGATAACGTGGGATACTCCGGGGAAGTCCATGCCTCTTGCCGTAACATCCGAGGAGAGAAGGATGGCAGACTTCGCACGTCGGAAGGCATCCGCATTTCTTGTGCGTGCGTGTTGGGTCAATCTTGAATGAATGTCAAGAATAGGTATGCCGAAACGTCTGTTTCCCAGAGACGTCCTCCTAAACACTTGGTTGGCATATTCAACAGTGGCGGTGTTGGAGAAGAAGACAATGGCCTTAAAGGGGAGAGCGGAAGGATCCTGCGACGCCTTTTCCATCCCCTTATGTGCAATTTCCAGGATAGCCGGAAACCAGTTCTCATAGCCGTTAACGGCAACTACGTGTTGTGGGACCCTTTCATGAGTGGGGGTCTCGTCGGCCCTGATGGTCTGAACGAATTCGAAGTTGTTGGTCTTGACCATGCTCTTGGCTAAATGTACGACGTCGCGGGGAATCGTGGCCGAGAAGAGAAGCGTTTGTCGATCAACCTGTTGAATAGGAGGCAGCAAGTCGAGGATCTCCCGAATGGCGTCAGAAAACCCGACGTCAAGCATTCGATCAGCCTCGTCTAGCACCAAGGCTTGGAGGTTCGGCGCGGCGACTCGAGCATCCGGATCAGATAGGATATCCTGAAGTCTTCCGGGAGTGGCAACTAGAATATGGCAGCCGTTCCGCTGCATGTTGATCATAGCTTCTCTCTTCCTCGTGCCACCGACGGCTGTTTGGACGACGATGCTGGTCCCTCGTGCCAGTTTCCTGGCCTCCACTCCTATCTGCTCAGCAAGTTCTCGGGTTGGGGAAAGGATGATGGCACGAATATCCTCTGATGAGGCGTTACGATAGCCACCTCTCCTGGAAAGCTCGGGCTGGGCGTTGATTACTCGTTGGAAGACGGGTATGAGGAAAGCCAAGGTCTTTCCTGTACCGGTCTTCGCTTGTGCGACCCTGATAGATTTTTATTAGCTTCAACGATGCTTCAATCGGTATGGATATGCAGCGGCTCACAGGTCGACGCCCTTCATCGCAGGGTTGATGGTTAATGACTGAACATCGGTCATAGTCTCATATCCCATGCCTTCTGTGAGGGCCTCAACTATCTTTTCGTCGACGCCCAGGTTCCGTAGCTCGGAAAAGCGGGTTACACGTCCCGATCGAGAGGCGGAATCTCCATCCTCACGCACTGCGGCGGATTCGGCAGAGTAAAACCGCGGTAAGACCTGGTATAGGGTATTGGACCGTATGGCGGCCTGCGATAATCTTGTGGTCGACATCACCACAGACTGGGAGCGAGACGGCCGCAAGGCAAAAGCTGCAATCTGACGACGGGCGACATTGCCCAGCTGGGCATGTCGTTGCAAGGAAGCCTTGAACATCGCAGCTGCCAAATTCAGATTGAATTACACGACCAGGAATTGAATAGGACGAAATGTGAGAGGGCCGGCGGCGTGAAATTGAAGGTCATTTGGCGATCTGAGAGGGAAAGCAGGCAGAGCAGAGATAAAAAAATATCTAGTTCGCGTTATCGCCCTATCGAAGTGGGGAGGGGGTGACTAGATACCCTAGTAGTATTATACTGTACCTATGGTAGTATTCTTCAAAGGACCAGAAATACAAATTTTCTTGGGTGCATGTGGCTAATCATGTATCTTATCGCTTATCCAATCCGCTAGTGTTTCAACGAGGTGGCGATCGTCGGCCCGGCTCACATATAAAGTACCTAGGTATCATAGCAGCATAGGTAACGAGTGGGGGTCATATTGGAGATTCTATCATCAACCTCTTCCAGTTCCGTTTAAAACTCCTTAACGTTAGGAAGTATTTACATTATTCCCTATACCAGCACCCTTGGCAGGTTAGTCAAGCGTGTCTAACGACTGCCACCGTATTCCAAACACATACATGCCAGGAATCGAGGGATTGAAACCATCCATCTAGGTACACTTTGGAAGGGAAAGACCCTCTGTGAAACTATGACAACGGTGTCAACGAGCCGAACATATTCATGCTGTGGGTAAATAGCAGAGAATAGCTGCAGCAGAAGACCAGGACGAGAATATACGCAACCCAGCTTCATTAGTGGCAATTCAAGATATATCTCGGGTTTATTGAGTAGCATTGATGAGACCGTGGATGCCTACCTAGCGTTGAGCATTCCTCACACCAACTTCTAGCGGAGGAACATCTGTATAAAAGACATGCAAGAGTTATTGTGGTGGTGCATTGGAGGATGGACAGCCACCGGTTCCCAGCGAAGATAATAGGAACAAGAGAATACAAAAGGGGAGCCCCTTTTCCATCGTTAATCCCCGCCTCATCCTTGATTCTATGTATACCTCCACTCCGGCAGCATCGTTCCTGGACGTTGTGCAGATTTGTTTCTCCCGCATATACTACGGACTTCCTCAATCTACCGCCGGAGAAAATGTTTTGAGCTAGCATATTTACTCATTTGTCGTAGCGGGCTGCGCAGCGTCTTAACTAACAGTCTTCGCATTTCCAGACACCATCGCAGCAGCCGGCGGTCAGAAAGCAACCTTGGCTAGATTGCTCACTTAAACCCCCCCCCCCCCCCGGGGGACCCGGAAGGCGATTCACAATGTGTGCCACAATAGAGTGTTCCCCAGGCAGGACATCCTTTCGTGGCTCCTAGCCCGTCTTCTACACCTCTAGTTATGGCACCGCAACCTTCGCCGTGCTGGCCTGTAAACCGGCCTGCGAATCTGATGTATCAGCGGATCGTGGGCGCGGAGAGCTCTGTGTTCGGCTACTTTTTCCCAAATGTAGACGGTAAGGTCATCTTCCAGATACTTAGCTTTATCCACGACCTTTTTTTGCATAGTTGAACTTGTCTCTGGCAGGGATGCTAATTTCTAAGGAGGGAGGTTCCTTCACCTACCTCCTACACCACGCCTCAAGGAAAACCTAGCTTGCGCCATCTATCACATCCAGTGCTCCAGGAAACGTGGTAAATGTCGTGTAAAGGTTCACGTCGGGCGGCCTGGGCCTAACCTAACGCATACGCTCAGTGAGGTCGTCCTGGCCCGTCAATGAACGGCTTGACACGGACGAATGAGTCGAAGACAGTTGATCTAAGCATGTACACCGGATATCATCGTACGTGTCGAATACCCTCCTGCGGGGCTCAGCTCCTTGCGACCACGATATATCCATTGCTTCATCATACATCGTATGACGTTCTAGGCTGCATCGGGGTAACCATCAAACGGACAATTCGCCCGCGCCAGCTTTCGGGGACCAAGAGAGCCCCTGTGTTCCCGTGCTCCTGTGCTCTTTGCCTGCCACGCAGCATCAGCGGGAGTATCGGGAGATGGTTTATCCCATCTTCACGGCGGGAATCCAGAATGCGGCGCAGTTAAGAACTGAGGGCGCGGATCCCCTGCCTGCGTCGGAAACGAAGGGCATGGACGCGCGTCGAGACGGAGAAGCAAAGGACCGCTCCTAAATGTTAGCCCAGATGCCATAAGCTCGACGCAATTGCTCCCACTGCCCAAACGGGAAACCCGGATGGGGGGGGGGGGGGGGGGGGGGGGGGGCGGGTGGCCCCCCCCCCCCCCCCCCCCCCCCCCCCCCCCCCCCCCCCCCCCCCCCCCCCCCCCCCCCCCCCCCCCCCCCCCCCAAGCTGCAGGATTGTCCACTGCCGATACGACACGGCAGCCCTGGGAAACTACTCGCTGCAGGGGAGTACGACGATGAAGCTCCTTTGCATAATCCTCTTCCGAACCATCCCCAATTACTGTCAGAGGTCTAGGAACACACTGCCGTTGTTGAAAACTCCACCGTCGCGCCCTTATTCACGATGGCGAGGATTTGGGGGCTTTAAAGTCTCCAGGAAAAGAAACCTAAGTTTAAAGCTGCATGTTGTAATGGGATTACCCCTTAAACTGCAGAAGCTAGGTATTCTGTAGTGTGCGCTATGCCAGCGGTTAATCCTAATAGGCCTTGGTATCGGTACAATGCGAGCCTCTTCTGCGATAACGGGAAATGTGAGGCGGGTGGGCGAAGAACCCTTTATTGGGCAGGGAACCCGTATCTTCGTCCGAGTTCATTCGCTACTTCCAGTTATTTGTGATGGGCAGCTTGACGAGCACGGCCTACGACATTCGGGGCGACATTAACCCGTTTCGTCCTTCGTATAGAGCTACCACAGCTATGGAGGCTCTTCGCGCGGCACGCAAGATCGGAGAAGCGAATTATGCGAACAACCCCACCCGCCTTATATATACTGTCTTTCTTGAGGCCATGGAGTCTCAGGGAAACGATATGAGTGTGAATCGCGGGTAGCCAGATTTCGCGAGGCCTAAATGCTCGCCAGTTATTGGAAACTTGTGGGTAATGTACAGGCCAATACTTCCGATCCCGAGTCTACTTGATGATGCCGAGTGGCACAAACGACCCTGGAACTCTGATGAGAGCACTACTAGCTCGGCGCATACTCCGTACAGCAAGGCAGGATAGAAACCCGGCGACGAGGGGATAAACCTAGTACCACACAGAGCGGAACCGAATCCTATAGATAGATCATCGCTACCTGGAGTCAAAGAGCCCATCATCATCCATATGTGCCTTAGATGGGGAGGCAATAACTCAGACTGGGTAGGCATCCATATTTAATATCGCTGACGGACTTTATTGCTTGTTGTAGTTTACACAGCATTCGGTACGGCCAAACGGGGAGACGGTGGTTCGTAGCAACAATTACGGCGATGTTAGGCAACATGCCCATCTGGTGGTGCTATGAACCACAGCCATGGGCTGGATCTGCGCCTTCCAAGAGACTGGACATAATCAGCCATACCAAGTCTATGTCCAGAGCGCCTATCCCCATGACAAAGGAGGGAGGGTAGACTCCAATCCGAGATATACCGACCGGGACAGAATTCTCCAAACTCTCGCTTCGGCGAGAGTGAGGGCTCATGACATTAGCTCTAGCCGTGCTGCTTTTCCGCATTTGCAAACGACGAAAAGAAATCGACGGAAACACCTAAACTCTTCGCCTAGACGAACGCGAGAAAAAAAAGGGTCCTCACCAAGCGGTGATGTATCACAGCCAAGGCTGCTAGCGAGACCGCCTCGCGGACGATCGCAGGACGCCTCTTCAGATTTTGCCCTCTGAGACACCAGCACGCGCAACGCCGTGGCACACGATTACTCACTGTGTGACAGGGGGCGGCCGATCTCAGGTAAGCGAGCCCCCGACCTCACACCGACACTCGCTCGCTCTCGCACCCTCCAGATGCATGAGGGGAAGGGAGGAAGTGCTGCCGGCAAGTTCCAACGCGAACCGGCCCATCCTTGGGTGTTCTTCGCCCCTGGGAGTATATGAAGGAGTAGGCGACTAAAATTCTGCTAATGCCACATGTGGCCGGGTTTGAATGTGTAAGATATATATGAAGATAGAAAGTATGCGGCCCAATGGAGAACCCGTTGAGGTAGATAGGCACCTGCGTGGAACGGAGGTTTGTATTTATTGCCCTTGTGCAATGCCAGAATTATCCGACGAAACTGTCTATCAGCCCTTAGCGAGGCTCGATAATAGAGGAGGCTTTCGCAGATGTGTGTTTGCTGCACCACGAGGGCGGATTTTTGTGTCTTCGTGTCGTTTCACGCGATCTGAGCTTCCGAAACGTATGCCTCGTGCATTTGCCCAAAAGTAGACAGATATGTTTCATGGCGGGTATTGTGAGCTAATAAGAAGTCCAAATGAACGATTGTCTAGAAGTTTTGCCTCGCTGGACTACATTGACTATGCCTCAGAATTGAGCTAACCGTCTCATATTCCCCCGCTGCAAAAGCCATTTGCTACTAGACTACGAATCTCAGTGAACAATCACTCTCAGAAACGGCTCAGGAGACCTTCTTCAGGTCCACATCGCTATGATCCAGGAGTTAGTCGACCCCAATTCGTTTAAATTCCCAGAGAGCACTGAATACTTACAAGATGAGATCGGCGTTGGGGGGAATGTGGCCAGTGAAGCCGCTGTTAACCATGGTCAGCAACCGCAATTGACGGCCATGGAAGCTCGACTGCCTCGCAAAGGCTCGAGAGGGCAACGTAATGCCGAATATAGTGCTTTTATGCAGGACATCCTTTTGCGACTTCTCGGCATAGTTGGAGGAACAGGACCAGGAACATACCGAGAACCATAGCCGTAATCACTGCGGATTTGCAAGTTAGCTCACTGTCGTACAGAGATGGCTAGAAGAAAGAGTCAGGATGTTCCGCACCTGGTGATGTCCAGAGTAGCCTTCTCGCCAACCTTCATCTGCACAACACCCTCGTCCCAGCCTGATCACGTCAATAAGAGCTCTACGGAAGCGACTGGAAGCCGCAAAGCTCACCCTTGATAACCTGGCCCACACCAATCTTTGTGACGAAGTCGCCGCGGCCGACCGAAGAGTCGAACCTGGTAGTGCCGTTAGCGGTCATCTCCAAAAGAGCCCGACGTCAGCCTTGGGGTCCCTGGGAGGTTGAGTTTTCTTACTTTTCACCCTTGTTGTCGGGCTTGGACGTGTCCTTGAGCCAGCCAGTGTACTCGATAGTAACGGTCTGGCCTGCGACAGGCTGAGGTCCGTTGCCCTCCCGGATAACTGTCTTTGTGACGCCCATGGTGACTGAGTGATGATGGTTAGAATGAATGGATGGATGAGAATGGGAATAAGAGTTAGGTAAGGAACGATTTGGTTGTGGTGGGGGAAGCGTAGAAGGAGGTTAAAGCTGAGAAGAAGCCCGGACTAAGCTTTGTGGATCCAAGTGGGATGTTTAGTGTCGAGTTACAAGCGTGATGTCCGCGGGGTTTTTTGGACGGCTAAATTACGTACATGTAGGAGTTTGTTGGTATTTTAGCTCGAGACGGAGGCAGGTTTTGTGGAGTTGTGCGTGGTCGACAGGAGAAGATGGGGTTTGGAACCAGTGCCGAAGTTTGGGATGAGGAGGAGGGAACCGGGCAGGTATAGCGATCACCATATATATAAGGAATCCCCAGTAACGACCTCTGGTCAGTCGATCGAATAACAAAAAGCAATGAGTTGAGGCAGACGTGATCATCCACACACCTACCTACCTAGGCAGCTCAGGAACCGAAGAAGATATGCAAGACGATCAAGACTTCCCGCTCTAGCTCGAATGCTCATTCGCTTTGGGGTTTCGCAGTCCCTGTGTGCCTGAACCAACCATCGTACATATGTATATGCATAATGTGTTGGTGCAGACTAGGAAATGAGCCACACGCCGTCAGGAGGCTCCTGAAGCAGATAGATCTAATACTCGACCTTCAGCTCCAAGATTCGTTAGCTCAGGGCATTTAGACGTCCATATGCAGCTTCAAGTGACCTACACGGGCAACATACATCTACCTAGGTATGTCTGCACCTAATCATCAGATATAGATAGGTAATAAGTATCCGGATATCATGCACCCAACTCACCATGTTCTTACAAACTACCTGCTATGGTCGCCTATGTAGTTCAGCAAGCAGTCTCGGCTTCTTAAGCACATGCTGCCGACTTACATGATTGACGGTTGTTGAAGGCCAAGAAGGGGCATAAAGATTGCCCCCTGGGCCCAAATGACGTCTTGTTTCGTTGCAAATCTGGGGCGGGGGGAGATAGGTAGCCGCGGGGCTGGCTCTGACGATCCTCCCGAGATATACCGCTTGGCCATATCCATGGGCCCGGAGACCATTTATCGTCAGCTGCTGCAGGGTGACCACCGCACTGGTCGCATTGACGTCCTACGATGTACGATATGCTGGAACAAACTTGGGTAGGACATTCCAGTGGTCCGGTTGTGCCTTTGATGTGACAGGTCTGATTTGAGAACTATTCTGCATCAATATATGCATGTTAGAACACCTGACATGCAGAGCTTCACACCGAATACCACTAAAGTAATTGGCACTATATTCGTTATAATCTCTGTTTCCGAATCATCAAGATTCCGAATATTCCTTCCTTGTCCTCAACCTCTATTGTGTTGCGGCTATGGCGGAATGGAAGCTAGATAGCCGGTTTCGCCTCTCTAGCTAGCATCATCAGAAACTAGCAATGCTGGTATCATCCAGTAGAGAAAGGAGGTTTAGGGTGCCGCCGAGCTGCTAGGTTGTAGGGCGTTTCGTTTTGCGTATACGTCCTTGTAGCAGGGAGGGGGCCACGCGCAGAACACATTCCCTGCCATTTCATGTTAAATTCAACTCGCTTTCGGACATGCTTGCGATTCGCTTTTTCTCGCTTGATTGTGCCCTAGATTCGAGCACCTTATAGCGGGTGCTGTACGTCCTCAAAATGCCGGACAAAACGGCGCGAACTGCATGTGGTAGGCCATTTTCATGATATGATGAACGGCAATGTGGTATTCAACTCCCAGTCGGGACGAAAAGCAAAAAGAAAGGGGGGGGGAGGAGAGAGATCAGCAAAAGCAAGCTGCATGTCGTCCATGCGCCATCATCGTCAATCAGGGCCCAGAACGGCCTAGCTTTACCGCCCCTGTCCGACCGGGAGGTCGTCTTGGCCCGGACCATTCGGGATATCGAAGTTGGCCCTCCACTAAGGCAATGGGGACCCCGTAGGCCCGTGTAATAGAAAGAAGCCAGGCTCTGTCACAGGTTGGGCCGGAGCCGGTATCTGATGGAAGGCATCTTGCAGATGGGCCAACGTTGATCTGCCATCGCCCGTCCAATATGTGACAAGTCGCAAAACTGAATTTATCATCCGCTCATGTCCTTACCGTCATTGAATTAAGATCTGAATCATTCTCATCCGTTCCATGGACCCGCTGCATCCAGATGGCCGGGCACTAATGGGCGAACACCGTCCATGTTTGCGTGTTATGGTTGTGTGGACGTTGGCACGCTTAGCTACCAATGATGTGGTATATCGTGCCATCGATTTACCCGCTCCTGCATCGAGGAAGAAGATCGTGGAAGACAAGTTGCCAAGGAAGGCTGCACGTAATAAGCCTTGATTAGACCACGTAGCACTCGCAAGATGAGCAGCTGAACGATTTAACCTCCCATCATAACGAATATGATCGTAGTAAGCTAGCTCACCATATATACTCCAAGCCCTTAACTTACTGGATCCAGACGCCGTAAGCAGCTCTAAACCCGTTGGGAGCGTAGTTTTTCTTTCCCTTACCCTTGGTGGTGGCATCATGGGTAGAGAGAGACCTTATGAACCCCGTATATGGCGTGGTATCCTCAACCCCATGGATTCATCCGGACCCTGCATTGCTTCAGAAGACGCCTAAGCCGTTGTTGCGAATACGCGACTAGGATTGACGAATTCCGCTTCATCTTGGAAAGATTCTTAGCACAGTCGCCAGATTAAGAATGCCGGCAGTTCCGGTAATTAACCTGACAGCATGGCTCACTGATGTGCCACGGAACTAGGGACGGGAAGTTATAGTCTTGAGCCAAAGTGCACCAGCAGCGAGGTATCAGAGTGACACATAGTCAACATTACTGGTTATCAAAGGAGTGTAACACTCTGGTAGACAGAGGAAGACGACGTCCATTGCGACTCGCGATCGAGAAGTCCTCGGAAACAAAATATGTCGAAGTAACATAACATACCTAGCCCTGCCTGGATGGCGCGCGAACAGCCAGAGCAATGAATATAAAAGTCTTGGAATACCTTGGTTTGGGCTTCAGAGCTGGGGAAGCGAGATGGATAGTCCTGATGACAACGCTAGGTGCGCTACGCATCTATGTCGTTTGACAAGGAAGTCTCATAGATACCGGTGAGAACTACAGCTGTTATATACAGGGACAATGTGGTTAAAGGAGAGCGTGCCTGGCCCGATATCCATACGGACTGGCTTTTACGGCCTATATTTGACTACTGTCATTTTGCTGGCGGGACTGGGCGACGGGCCTGGCAGTCATAACCATTATCGGGCATCGACTTTGAAGTAGCCTCCATGGCCGATCTCCCTGTGGTGGTTGCTAGAACATTACAACTGTCATATTAGCAAGATGCTATCAGGGATGAAGGTAGAGTAACCGACGACGTTTTCCAATGCGTTGATGAAGCATTTGCCAACGGATAAAGATGTTAGCAAGCTACATAGCCAACCCTCTGAGTACGCTCCGGCTCATAACGGAGGGACGCAGATGCCCCCAGAGCCTCGCCGGGCCACCGTGGGATGGACGCACATAACTCATTGATGTCGGATTCATAGGCACACCTGAGCTTGGGAAAGCCTCGGTAACTGCTTTGTCCTTGTTCTGCACAGATTGCCGTGCCTTACGCGCGCAGCACCCGGTGAAATGAGAGCACTGAACCTAATCGCATCCTATTGGCCCCCATCATGCCGCGATGTCCCGCCCTCGCCTTGAAGACAAGCGGGAGGTTTGCTAGCCATCCTATTCCGTAGACGTACGAGCTAACAGTCGTTCGCAACTATGTACCCGGAAGTGGCCCGGCTTTCGATAGTGCAAACTCCTCCTGAAGGCTGCATTTATTAATAACTTCCGGCTGCCGGCACTTGCGTACTGGAAGCCGAACCATCAATCGGTTCTGGGGTCGGATGGATGCTGCTGCACGTTGTAATGAGCACGACCACTTTTGGATTGGAGGCGGGCTGCAGCACCGCCTGACAGAACGGTTGCTGCTGCGAGGTGTCCCTTACCGCCTCCGATCCTTGTAAATTTATATGAAGCCATTGATTTTTCGAGTTACGATTCCCCAGACAAACAAATAGTTACCCTCCTCCATAGTCTCGCGTATCGACTATTCGTGACTAGGACAAGCGAATGAGCCTCGATGTGGACCCTCCTTCACAGAGCTAAGGTAGTGTGTGGATGTCATATCTACGAACTTGGAGGGAGATCTTATTACGAGTAAGTACCTCAAGTTGATGTTGAAAAGCATCGGGATCAATCGATGACGCCAATCGCCTGGCGTGCAGCCGGGAGAGCATCACCAGAAAATCCCCTCACACGCGTTCTTACGGATGTTCAGGAGTTCGTAATACGAAACCCACCTTCCAAGTCCGGTGAGGAGGCTTGGACGTACTAACCTTAAAACTCTATCGTCTCCTGCTTTTGATACAACTGGTCTGGGCCCGTTGATCAAATGGGGTCTAGTCAGGCACGGCTCACGCTAGGCAACTTTAAAGAAGGTTAGAACTACTCCATCGGAAATGAACTGCGGCCGGGGGCACCTGAAACGGAAACCATCTCCATCGTAATGGACGTACTCGATTCTCCCTCGTAAGCAAGCGGCGCTACGCACGTATTTCACGAGTATGTCTCGTAATTACTTTACATAGAAGGGTACTTAAGTCGGTATGCACGTGTATGTTTTACAACTTCGGGACAGATCGAATCCTTCGACGTGCGAACAAAGAATTGGTCATAAAACCCTATGAATATCGGCATCGAGAGTTTTGGCGCGGAGGAATATGCAAGCGCATATGATGAACGTTTCCACGGGACGGACCTCACAGCTGTGACCTGCATGTCCAATGGGCGCATCGCCAGCCTTTTTGTAGGGGTATAGCCATCTTAACATGGGCCCAACCCTGGACCCTTTACCCGGTGTGCTTAGATTAAAAAAATACTTCGTCGGCATTGTACGTACTGATGTCGCCTTATCGTCAAGGCTCTTGTTCGCATTCTGCGCCTCAGCAAATACGAAGTACAGGGTGTCTGTAGCAATAGCAGGCATGCACCATAGCAGCTCAATGGGGGGGACTGGCATGGAGTCCGTATGGCACACATTACTACCAGTATATGTGTCATTTGTGTGCATTTTCAACAAACAATAACACCGCTTCCCGCCTCCTCTCAAATACATACAGTAAAATAGGTAGCATTATACCCCTCAAAAAAACATGCCAGGTTTAATATTGAACGCTGTTCCTACTGGACCCCCAAGCCGAGCTAAGGCAGGAGACCCAGTGTTGGGTCCATCCTACGACCTTGGATTACAGGGATAGGCAACCTTCATTGGTGTCCAGGTAGCGTGGAAAATGCGGGAACTGCCCGCATGAGCAGAATTAAGAGGTACAGCCACGGGACCGCTTGCATGCTATTTCATCTGCATCTGCATATTGCACACATGTAACATGGACAGTCCCGAGTGCATCTTGCATAGGTACATATATACATGTAAAGGGACACTCAATTTAGCAGCATATTGTGCAATGCAAACCGCTTCACGGCCTTGATCCGGGGAGGATGCACATAAGCCAGGTATACATGTACACAATCCCTTCAAGCACTCCAGTACTCCCGATAAACTTGGTGATCTGGGGGATGGCTCAGTCCAGGTAATCGCTGGTAAATTCTCATATGATGCTTTAATATGCATAATGTACAGTACTTGGTAGGTGACTTACGTAGCTCGTTTTGAAGGTGACGGGATCTACGTAGTTTTTGAACACAATTTTGAATACTAGTCAGCCCTCCGCCGCCGCAGGTTTAGTACTAGGTAGATATTACGTCCTGGACGCAACTCCAACAACAGGGGCAATTGAAATGCCCGAGACGGGGATCGACAGATACGCCAGCACGTTGTGTCACTGTCCAACGTCTGATAATGATGTCCATGCCATCCGAAATCGAAGCCAGCGAAGAGAATAATAGGCTGATGGCCAAACTTGGACCCAGAACAGCCGAGCGTGGCCAATGTGCTTGCACACGATTCACACTGTACACTTACATGTATTCGGTATAGCTACAGTCCTTCAAGCCCTCGTATAGATCTGCTTCCGCATTCTATATATCGTTAGCACAGTGCTTAAAATCAAGGCATGTATGTCTTTGGCATAATATTATTTGTTCACGAGCATTGGAAGATGGGAAGATGAAAGATGGCCAGGTTGTTTAGCCTCCACTTCCCATCTTCTGTAGGGGATGGACAAGTCATAGATTCCCTCCTCTCACTTACGGGCATCACTTCGTCACTCCTTTCATTGATCGATGCCCTTCTTTTTGTACCTGAGAAAATAAAGCAGAGGACAAGAATGCCGGATCGACCTTTTCTGATGATACTTACAGATATCAGAGTTATAGCTACCTAACCATCTACATATGTAAGTAACTATTAAAAGTTGGGGGAAGAGGACCGCCTCAAAGGTCTTACCCTCGTACCAACCGAACGCGCTCACACTCACGTACATATATTGCCTACCTTCGTCTTCTACCAACCAAGCTTGGATAGAGGCTAGAGTTACAGTAAGTCTTCCGCTCCCTTAACAGACTAGCCTAATAGAGTAGTATTGGCGCTCCCTTTTGGGTATCACAAGGGAGTACGACGTTGCCTGCCAATCACGCGCCTAGCCAACCGACTAGGGAACCCGGTCTGGTCTCCTCTCTTTCACTCATCCCTCCCCAACCGGATCTGTTTCTGCTTGTTTCTCATTCTTCCCCCCGTACCCATTGTGTGTGCGTGCGTGCCCGCGTGCTTTTTGCAGTCCCGTCTTTCATTTCACTCTTTCCCTTCATTTCGGCTTTGTCTTCCACAATTGCCTCACCTCGTCCTTCTTTTTCCTCTTTGCCGACCTCCGTTAGGGATTCTTTTCGACGACAATATATTTTTCGGCGTCGACATCTCTTCCAGCCCGAGCCCCCCTTCAGTGGCTCGATCGCGCCAACTTTGGATTCGAGCCGGCGTGGAAGGACGCCCTATGGGCCCTAGCACCAACTACCAATGCCTCGTTGAGACACACCTAGACCACACAATCGTCGGCTAGGATAACCATATAATTGACGATTTTTATCGTCGTGTCACTCTTTTGGAAACAGGGCTGGAACATATAAAGGCTTTCTTGGAAAGCGGTAAGTCAGTTTCCTAATAGCAACGGTCGACAATATCCATTGCGCCAAACTCGGTTCGACATTGTTGCGTCGATCGTTGCGTCGACCCCCCTCGTCAAGGCTTCCAAGCTCTTGATCAACTGACAGGACACCGTCGAATAGAACAACATACACTCATTGACATCTTGTTGTCAAGTACACTCGCTGATTAAAATTGCCCTGACAAAGTGAGTACTGCTGATAACTTGGGCGGACAATCTCAACTTACACTAGCGGAAAGACTCAAACAATATACTATCATTTACACAATACGTAACTAAACCACGTCAAGATCACTCAGGGGAACCCTAAAACTTGTTATAAGAGAGTTCCGAAGTCATCAGGTCGCAATGCATATGAAGTCGTTCGTGGCAGCCTGCCTGGCCCTCGTGTCGCTGGTTAGCGCTCAAGGGGATAGGCCGAAGATCTACTATCCAAGACATGTCAAGAGGCAGTTTACGAACCATACTATCACGACCCCACCCGGGCAGACAACTACCGAGAGCACGAGCGCGCCAGTCTCGCTAAGCTCAACGGAGACGTTAACGGAAACGGATTCGGGTTTGGGAATCGGAAGTTTGATCTCTAGCTTGACGAACGAGTTGGATCTTGGGTCATCTTCTTCGCCGTCGTTGTTATCATCATCTTCGTCTTCGTCATCGCCCTCGGAAGTCTCTTCTGCTTCATCTGAGACTAGTACCGCCAGGAGTTCGGCTACGGATGTGTCCAGTGCGACGGATGATGGAGACACATTCACGCTTTTGCCATCTATCGGCGTGGGCGTAGGACCTAGCACCGAAAAAAAGTCGAGTACGGAAACGGCGTCGAGCATTGAATCAGCGCCTAGCACTGGAGCATCACCTACCACTGGAACCTACACGGATGGAACCTCGAGTGCCCGCACTACATCGTCGGGGATCCTTTTAGCGCCGACTGGCATCGTGACGCCTTCTCCGAATACTAATGCACCAACATCGACAGCTGAACAAGCGGCAAGTAGTGGTGATGTGGTTCTGTCGAGTACTAGCGCACCGTCGTCGGGTTCGGAACAGGCGTCAAGCAATATAAATGTGGTTCCGTCGAATACTAGCGTACCGCCGCCGGGTTCGGAACAGGCTTCAAGCGGCGGCACTGTAACGCCTTCGTCGGACAATATTACGCCAACATCGAATTCAGAACAGGCATCAAGCACTGGTGGCAGTTTAGGAAATATTATCTCGAGCATCCTTGACCCAGTGATCCCCCCGTCGTCAAGTTCGCAACAGGCATCAAGCGATAACAATGTGGTTCCGTCGAATACTAGCGTACCGCCGCCGGGTTCGGAACAGGCTTCAAGCGGCGGCACTGTGACGCCTTCGTCGGACAATATTACGCCGACATCGAATTCGGAACAGGCCTCAAGCAGTGGCGGTAGTTTGGGAGATGTTATTACGAGCATCCTTAACCCAGTGCTTCCGTCGTCAAGTTCGGAACAGGCATCAAGTAATAATGGTGTGGTTCCGTCAAGTACTAGCGCGCCGTCGTCTGGTTCGGAACAGGCGTCGAGCGATAACAATGTGGTTCCGTCGAGTACTAACGCACCGTCGTCGGGTTCGGAACAGGCGTCAAGCAATATCAATGTGGTTCCGTCGAATACTAGCGTACCGCCGCCGGGTTCGGAACAGGCTTCAAGCGGCGGCACTGTAACGCCTTCGTCGGACAATATTACGCCAACATCGAATTCAGAACAGGCCTCAAGCACTGGCGGTAGTTTGGGAGATGTTATTACGAGCATCCTTGACCCAGTGCTCCCGTCGCAGACCGCAAACGCTACCGAGCCATCTTCAACTATTGCAACACAGACCTCCGAATCGATTACGGGACTTTTGCCAACATTGCCTACTGAAGAGCCCACAACGGCGAGTCCTCCAGTCAATACAATAGTGTCTACTACAGAACTGCCGAGCGAAACAACCTCTGACAGACTCTCGCCAACGTTGCCAACCGAAGATGCCACAACGGCAAGTCCTTCGGTCAACGCTACCGAGACCGCGACCACACCTGAAGTGCCAAGTGAGACGACTTCCGGAGGACTCTTGCCAACGTTGCCCATTGATATCACACCCAATGCTACCGAGACTACGACAGCAAGTCCCTCAGCCAACGCTACCGACGCGGCGACCACAACCGAAGCCCCAAGCGAGACGACCTCTGGAGGGCTCTTACCAACGCTTCCCATTGATATCACACCCAATGCTACCGAGTCTATTACGACCACCAACCAAGTGCCAAGCGAGACAACTTCCGGAGCACTCTTGCCAACAGTGCCAATTGATATCACAGCCAATTCTACTGGAACAGCAAGCTCAACCGACGTGCCTAGCGATACAACATCTGGAGATCTCTCACCAACATTGCCGCCAATTGATGTCACCGCCAACGCTACTGCGACAGCAAGCTCTACCGACGGGCCAAGTAGTACAACATCTGAGGGGCTCTTGCCAACGCTGTCAATTATCCCAACAGCCACTAGCTCGGGTGTTCCAGGCAACACTACGGAAGCGACAACCGAAGGACCGAGCAGGACTTCGAGCAGCGGGATTTTCCCACCTACTCAAAGTGGGACAAGCTACTCGGGCACTGCACCCACCGTGTCGTCAACCTCAATCTTCCCGACGGTATCGCAAACTTCATCAACCAGTGTCTTGCCGACTCTTTCCACGTCTGATGTCCCGACCATCAATAGTACTGTGACCGCGTCTACCACGTCCCAGACCGCGTCAGGGTCGACACCACCAACGCCGACTCCTACCCTATCTGAATCCCAGGTTCCCTCTAACACAACCACGGTTCCCCCTGTAACGCAGTCCAGCATTTCTGCTTCCGTGCCTCCCACTATTACGAGCCCCAACACTACGGTTTCTTCCACGGCTATTCCTTTGGTGCCTACGGCATCTTCGGCTACCTCGACAGAGTCTTTCACCACTGATGTTCCCCCTCCGAGTACTAGCTTTCTGCCTCCGACTAGTACAGAGCCCACGACAACGACGCCTACAACGACTGTGCGCCCTACTAGCACTTCCCTTGGCTTGACGAGCATTCCGGCTACGAAGACAGTCGCAGATACGGACTCATGGCTTCCTACTTCCAATCTTTTCCAGCCGTCCTCGACCAAAATCACTACGGGAGACATTCCGACCGCGACAACGACGGGAATCCCGACCAGTCTTCCCAAGGCAATCACCCCGATGGAGATACCCGAGAAGCCCGAGGATACGACCATGATCCAGATTTCCTTCCTGTTCGCAGAGAACTACGAATTCATTGCGACCCAGCCTCTAGCGGCTGCACAGATCTTCCAATTCCTCCCTCAGGCACTTGCCCATGGTGGTAACTACAACTTGGATGACAAGAAGATTGTTATGCACAGTATCATACCCTATGACACCTTGGAGCCCCTGGAGTACATCACGTCACAAGCTCTCGTTTACTATCCCTCGGAGGGTGTCGAGCAGCTCAGGCTTGATGTCAAGTCCCCAAATTCGGCCCTCTATAACCACGAGGACGAACTTATCAGGAACCTGACTAAAGAGATCAACCCCGCTATTGACATCATCCTTGGGTCCACGCTGGAGGGTGACGAGAACAACGGTGGCGCCGGCGGGTACCCGAGCGATACCGGGGCGCCGAACAATGATCCATTCAATAGCCCTGGTAATCCGGGAGGAACATCAGGTTCACAGAAGGGTATGGCTGCTGGTATCGCTGTTGGTGCGGCTAGCGTGGCTGGCGCGTATGGGGCTGCCATGTTCATCATCGCTCGCCGGTACAAGAAGAAGAAGCAAGCACACAAGCGAAGCAGCTCCGTTGCATCTTACTCTGACATGCGACAATCTGGCAGCCCCGCGCTGATGGGTGGTGCATTGCTCAGCCGGGATTTCACAGGCTACGGTGGAACTGCAGGGAACATGCGAGACAGCCATGGAAGTGGAAGGAGTGGCGGCAACACGTCTGCTCGGACCGCGAACATTTCGGCACCAGTTGCCGCTGAGAATTCTCTCGGCTGGAACTGAACGCTCTGCGCATGACAAACATTTCTGTATTTTCTATTTTCTTTTCTTATTTACGCTTCGATACCCTTCCACCAGAGGCTGCCCTCTTATCTGGGCCGCTCACATTGGTGGCACTGTTGACAGTCTTCTGATTAGGACTGCGTCGACTATGAGTGTCATCACGCCGAGGTTTTTTGTCATCTATTTCTGAGACGACTGCTGGTCGGTGATGACAACCATTCACGAAGCCACCGGAAGTATCTCGCAGTTTTCTGGTATCACGGCGATTCCTGCCCGCCTTCGGCTGGCTTGAATGCAGTGGCCAGATCTCTATTTATTTAATGCTTTTGTCAAGTGGGGGGGCCGGGTCCTTGGGCAGGCGTGGTGTCGAAATGAGGAAGTGGAGTCGTCGTTCAGGAGGCCGAGATGTGTCAGGGGGTTGTAGCTGTGCGTGTTGTGGTGGTAGAGTAGGGGGGTGCAGGCGCGCCCCCACTTGGAGGTGGCTCTCTTGAATATGGCCAGGAGCTTGTAAATCCCTGGACTCCTGAATACGGATCTATAAAGCCATGTCGTATAATGCCTTGCATATATATTATGAATAGACGAAGAAAATAATCTAATCAAAGCCCCTACGACTCCTTTTCCGCTTGGAGTTTGAACCACGAGCCGACTAGCCAAAGGCTGTAAACAATACTCTAGCGCTTATGGATGAAGACCAGGCGCAGACTAAACTTCTGCACATCTAGAATTTAACAATTAAGCTTGAGTTTAATGGCAGAGTAGCTACAGCCAAGGCCTGCGGTAAAGTTTATCGGGATCTATATATCTTCGGAGCCATTGCCTACGATATTGCGTTTTAATGAGGCTCAATGGAAGCTTCGTCGCCATGCACGGGCTTTCCCGACCGTCGGTGGGAACGTCTGAACTAAGTACGTACGTAATGTGTCCAGCCAATCTGAATTTCCCAGACGCCCACCCCTCCCTCTCATTGATTTGAACGCGATAGTCGGGTACTCGGCCGTATCCGGACAGCTTGTCCTACCATCTTGTTAGGAATGGCCAATATTTGATTCAAGGCTTTTTTGTATCATGAAGGCCTGGTCCCTTACCTGAGTTAGGCAGGAAGATATCGAACCCGCCATGGCTGCAGACGACAGCGGCGCGGCCGCGTCACCATTCTCCTCCGATTCGTCTGTGCCGACGAGCGCCCATCTGACGCCCGATAACGACAGCGACAGCGGCACCGACATGGAGGATGGGGAAGACCGACGCGGCCTGCCGCCCGGGGTCGAGGGTGACCCCGGCGCCCATCGCCTAGGTATTACGGGCAACGGAGTCTACGAGCTCCAGGATATGCGCGGGAGGGCATACCAAGAGGAGGGTCATTCGTCCAGCGGCGGAGGGAGGAGGAGGAGGATAAGTGGCAGTACGGTCGCCAGCTTCCAGTTGTATACGCCAGACGAGGAGAAGGCGGTGGTACGCAAGTTCGACCGGCGATTGGTGGTCTTCTTGAGCCTGTGCTACATGCTCGCTTTCCTGGACAGGTCGAGTGCGTCTCTCTCTCCCTCTCCCTCTCTTTGAGCTCGCTCACCTGCTGCCTTCGCCGCTAAGCGTTCCCGCGTGTGATCTCGTTCGTGATTCTCGCATCGAGGTTCCCCTGCTGACGCGCGACTCGTATGCGATGCAGATATCGGCAACGCACGCATCGCTGGGATGGAGGAGGACCTGCAGACGCAGCCGCCCAGAGACGAGTGGTATGACTGGGCTCTAACCTCCTTCTACTTGGCCTACATCGGCTTCGAATGGATGTCTCTGTTATGGAAGATTATTCCCGCCCATATCTACGTTGCCGCTATAGTCGCGTCTTGGGGCATCACGGCATCACTGCAGTCCGTCTGTACCTCGTACCCAGTCCTGATATTCCTACGTACAATGTTGGGCATCGGCGAGGCGGCCTTCACTGGCGTGCCGTTCTACCTATCGTTCTTCTTCAAAAGGCACGAACTGGCTTTCCGCACAGCCATCTTCGTCTCCGGTACGTCAAGCCACATATCTCCTGTCTCGTTGACGTCTGTCATCCGCATCTAGCTAGCCGAATACTTAACAAGACTACCACAGCCGCCCCTCTTGCGACGACGTTCGCGTCGTCGCTTGCCTGGCTCATCTTGAAAGTCGGCGAGGCCAGCCCCATAGCGCCATGGCGACTGCTGTTCCTCCTGGAGGGGTTCCCCTCCGTCGTTGTCGCGACCATCGCCTGGAGTGTGATCCCGGACTCACCCGACGCGGCACCTTACCTGACAGCCCGCGAGAAAAAGGTCGCGCGCCTGCGACTCCGTCACAAGAAATCGCCAAAAAAGGGCTCGAGCGCAGCAGCAGACGCGAAGGCTGCGGGCGGCCTCAAGTCCAGGGACGTGCTCTCCGTCCTGGTCGACCCCAAGGCCTGGATCACGGCGGCGATGCTGTTCCTCGCCAACATGGCCTACTCGTCGCTCCCCGTCTTCCTCCCGACGATCCTCAACGAGATGGGCTACAGCGCTCTTGAGTCCCAGGGGCTTGCGGCGCCGCCGTACCTGCTAGCCTTCCTGGCGGTGCTCGCCACGGCCCGCCTGTCGGACCGCGCCCGCCGCCGCACGCCGTTCGGTAATCAATTTCTGGAGTTATCTGTTCCCCCATCTTCTCTAGTTCGAGAGCACAAATTCCCAAATGTGGACTTTCGGGAGTCCATAGCTCCCGAAACATGTCTTACGACTCCCGATTATTCACCAAATTGACCAGATAGCGCATTTACTGACTCCGGATGTTGTAGTGGTGGCACACGCGCTCGCGTCGGCGGCGGGCTACGGGCTGCTGGCGCTCGCCCAGCCCCTGGGGCTCGGCCCGGGCCTGCGCTACGCGGCCGTTTACCCGGCGGCTATGGGCTTCTTCAGCGTCGTCGTGCTCGTCATCGCCTGGTCCGTCAACAATCAGGCCTCGGCGTCGCGGCGCGGGGGCGGCTTCGCCCTGCTCCAGCTCGTCGGCCAGTGCGGGCCCCTCGTCGGCGTCCGCCTCTACCCCCGGCGCCACGCCCCCTTCTATGCCCCCGGGATGGCCGCCTGTGCCGTCGCAATGGCCGCCGTCGCGCTGCTCGCCCTGCTGCTGCGGTTCTACCTCGCGCACCTGAATCGTCGGCTCGACGACGACGACGAGAAGGTCGCGGGCGCGGACGCCGGCGCCGAGGAGGCGCAGGGGCTCGTTGCGGGTTATGCTGGCCGCAGTAGTCAAGACGGCGACGGGGATGAGGGGGGAGCGTTTAGATATATGTTATGAGTACCTATGAAGGGCACACACAACGTCTGGGCCTAGTTATGTGGAATCTGCTATACAGAGACACACGGTGCCGTTACTCTAATCCTGTTATATCAAACTGTATTATACGGAATACACTACATGGACAACAGCATCAAGGCTGTGGAGACCCCTCCACCAGGGTGTTTGGTAATGTAATAAAAGTGCCACTCAGTTGGCTCGGAATTCTGCGTCAGGTCCCTGCTTACGGAGAGTCGGAGAACGAAACGAAGGCGTCGCCTAACGCTCATCCCGTAGCATGCACGGCTGAACCTGCTTTGGTAATATCTTGAATTCTGATCATGTAACACCTCCTCCATAAAGCATTCAGTAACTTTGATGTGGCATGAGTGTTGTTATTAGATGTGCAGCATGCATCTGCGGCTGCCGGTGAAATAATCGGGCTATTTCGGGCTTTAGAGCACCCCTCTAACCTACTGTAATACAGACATACAGTGGAGGTGCCTAGATCTGTCCAGTGCTAACGTTACCTAGCTAAGTACTTTATTAATGATTATGCGCCAAGTCTTGCCATCATGACGGTTTGATGCGTCAAATGCCCATTCTTCTTCCTCTTTTACTTCTCATGAGATTTACGCACCCAAGTTTTTCAAGGCGACGACACAGCATTGACACTCCCTCGGCACTCTTGCGCTCGGCAACTCAGAATCCTCTCTATTGACTGTGCTATTCTATATCGCACAGTCGGCCAACTGCTCTCTCAAGTTACCCTCACTTTACTTTATGCAACAAGGGCTTTCTGAGACTTTTGAAAACCTTCAGAACCGAACCAACACCCATCTCACCGGCTTCTCCATCCAACATGGCTGCTTGCATCATAACCCGAGTGGCTCTGCCCTCGACTCTCTGCAGCGACAAGAGCGCTTCGGCAGCTTGTCGCCGCAGTCAGTCCGAGACTCTTTGGCCGACGGCGTGGACCCGGATTTCCTCGACGAGCGACTGCGTGGACTGAACGTCCCCGCGCCCTCGAGTACAGGGCAGCCGGCTCCGCGCGGCCAAAGAATATCGGAATATGAGAATGCATTGGCGCTATCAACCCCGAGAAAAGCTCTGGGCTTTACCGTGGTTAAGCGCGCTGATACACAGTCCGGCGGCATCCAGCTTTCCGACTTCCCCAATGGTACGTTCTCGACGCGATGCGTACCGCTGTTTGTCTGATATCTTACAATCGTGCCAGAGATTTTGACGCATATTCTTTCCCACTTGCATCCGGATTCGCACGCGTCCGTGGCGCTGGTTTCCAAGCGATTCTACTCACTCGTGACGACTCCTCATGCGTGGCGCATGGCGTTCCAGCGCTTCTTTCCCGGTCAAGACGCATTGGCGGGAACCGGCAGAGCCAAGGACGGAGCGCGGGAGCCAGACGATACGGATGATGTGCGCTCTGAAACACGATATTTCACCCGCCTTACTTCCCATGCATCCTGGCGCAGTGAATACCTGCTGCGAACCCGTCTTCTCCGTAGTCTCGCCAGGGGCAAGCCTGGAACAAATTTGGGTGGGGTTGGCTCGTCTCCCCGGAACGCTCAATCTGGTAAGAAGTCGAGTGCCGTTTTGACTTACAACACAAAGCTGCCCGCGATGGTAACTCACCTTCATGCGACCTTCACACCTAGCGGCAAGAAGGCTCCTCGGGTGCTCCAGGGCGCGGCGGACTTGTGCGTTGCAAGTGCCAGTGATCCTACCACTGGCAGAGTCGAGAAATGGGGCTTAGATGATCCGTTCGCATTTGCCCAACTCGACGAGGTCGTACCTCAATTATTACCGTACGGTGTCGGCGAAGGTCCCGCCGTCGTACCCAACGTCATGGATATCAGCCAGCCGTATGGCGTTGTTGGCGGAGAGGGCTTCCCAGGTGGACGTGTTTTCTACCGACCGAGTAATGAATATAGGGGCAAGTATCTGGGCCAAACGAATAGCGTGGTCGAGGCTCATCCTGACATACCCAAAATCCCCGAGCTTTCGGAGGGGATCTGCTCAGTCTGGATCGCCAAGTCGTCTGCCGTTCCTTCTTTGACCCAGTCGATGGTTGGGATCGTGACGGGTTCTTCTCTAGGTGTCGTGACCACGTATGCTCTCGGTTACGATCCTTCAGGTCCACGCTACGCCAATGGTGAGATCACTGCCCGTTGGGTGCTTAGCCCAGGAGTTCCCATCATCGCTCTCCAAGTAGACGATAACTACAGCCAGAAAAGGAAAGCACTTGGTCGACTGTGGGCTGTTGCACTGAATGCGCTGGGCGAGATCTACTATTTGACCCAGCCTCCGACTCCGCCTGCGACTAAAAGCAAGGCTGACGATAGTACCAAGCTTGCATGGCATGCAGGGCGCTCTGCTTATTGGCAGTTGGTGGAAGCTACTCGACGCCAGGCACGTCCGGACGAATTAGATAAAAATGCAGTTCGTGGTACCTATTCACCGAGGTCACCTTCGAACGGCATGAATCTAAAGAAAGAGCAACTGGTTGCAGAAGCTCGAGAAATCGAAAGATTCCTACGCTACAAACCGTCTCATTTCCGGAAAGTATGCACTGGCTGGGATATGTGTCGAAGGTTGGAAGTGGACTTCGCCGGAGATGATGAACACGGCGCTGGTGAAAGCATCTTTGTCATTAATTGCGGGATCGAAGAGGACCAAACCTCGAGTATTCTCCGATACAGCAGAAGCGTAACCCAGTCGTCTCGGCAAAGCGAACAGTCGGCATTCCCTGTGGAATCGCCACTTGTGACGCCAGTAGCTCCCTCTATATTCGGTGGGAGCAGGCCTAAGCCCATTTCTCCGAAGCCAACCGGCTCGTCGCCGCCGGAGAAGGCCGTATCATCATCGGCCATGGAGCCTCCAACTTTGCAGAGCTTGGCCGAGCCAGAAATGGATGATTGGACGGTGACATCTTTCTGTTCAAAAGATGTTGGACATGTGCAAATCACTACGAGCAGTGTTGACTGTTCGTCACTCGCCATCGTCGCGCGTTTTGAGGATCCCGTAACGAACGCCGTGACCTCTTCGACCGTACCAGCAACCCCCACAGGGCAATCCTCTTCGGACATTCCTGGTAGGCGTGCAAGGCTGTTCGGCGTTGGTACTGATACCGGCAAAATCCTACTCTGGAATATGCGTGCAGCACATGTAAGCGATGGTGTGCAGCCGGTTCGGATTATTCGGACAGAATCGCCGCAGGTCTCGTGTCTAGCACTCTCAGCCTTGTACCTTGTCCATGGAGGCAGCGATGGCCTGGTGCAAGCGTGGGATCCCTTAGCGTCGACGTTAGAGCCAGTCCGGACCTTGAACTCTCGTTCTCCAGGGCGACTGCCTCGCCATATACTCACCGTCAATCCTGCGCTGCGAAATTCGAATTTGTCGACCGTCGGAGCAATCCATCTCGATCCTGACCCAACTATTCTTCGCGGTATAGTAGCCTTCGGTGCCTTTGTACGTTATTGGTCGTATAGTTCTTCGGGCCAGGCGACAGGCCGTAAGCGTCGCCTTCGCCATTCAGATGTGCACGGCCGCACTACGGGTCGACGCCATGGTGGAGGTGTTAAGGGCTATATCGCAGCGGAGGCCGAAGAGTTGCGTGCCGAGGAGGAAATTGAAGCACGGGAGCGAACTCGTCTCCGAGCTCGCTTTGGCGTCGGGCTTGCCGACTTGACCGAAGAGGAAGCGCTTCAATATGCCGAGATGATATCTCAAGAAACATTTCTTCTCGACGAGCAGCGACGTACTAGTGCTAGTGATACCGGCTCAGCTGCAGACTTCGATACAACCTCTACAACCGGCAGCGCGGACACGATCACTCCTGATCCCAGCATAACGAGCTTCAGTCCACCTGTTGCAAGTTCGGGCCCCAGTGCGCAGGCAACCAACGAGGAGAGCGATTTTGAACTTCAAATTCAAGCTGCGCTACGGTTGTCCCTCCTCGAAAGCGCCGACGATGCCGGCCAATCTGCACAGGGCAATAGTTCCGGGGAGTTTGAATTTCCAATCATCTATAAGGAAAATCAAAGCAAACGATCCTCATCCACTTCACCGTCTTCCAGCCATACGCCTATGCTGCAGCGGGCCGAGTCCTCTTCGAGCGTGGTAGTGACGGACCCCGACGCGGATGACGACCTGCAATTTGCGCTGAAGCTGAGCCTGGCCGAGGAGGAGAGCAGGAAGGCGAGCCTGGCCGAGTTCGGCCCCAAGGACCAATTCCCACCGCTTAAGTCTCGGGTTGCCGGCAAGGGGAAGGGGAAGGCCGTCTGAGGCGAGTTCGGGAGCGTACGATTGAGCCGTTATTATGTTCGTGATATCAACCCGTGGTAGGGTTATTTTAGTTTCTCTCTTCTCACCACCTCTCTTCAGGAGGCGGAGTCAGTCCGTGCGTTTGCGAACTCAGCATATTAGCTCTATATCTTTTGGCGATGTCTGACAGTTTCGACTTGGAATATACAATGAATACCTGCGCATCTTTTTCTTTGAACCTATTCTAAGCTCTTGGATAGCTGTGCCTCCGAGGTCTAGTTTGGATTGCGTGACATGGGGAATACGGTTAAGACGACTTTGTCGTCTGGCATCCTCGATTGTTCCTGCCACCTTCTACCCCCTCCCTCAGCGGAGAGCATCGGTTTGGTTCGGTCGGTATCCCCTTGCTGCGCCAGAACGCCGCTTTCCTTCGGAACATACGCGTTCGCCCTAGCCTTTGCTTTCGGGTGCTTATTTAGTCAACAATATGGTTGTCGGTTTCGTCTTGCTTGTCGACGATCGTACCTGTGTTGCTCATCTCGCTCGTGTCCGTTTGGGAGAAAGGCAAACGGCATAGCCAATAAGAGTCATGTGAGCCATTGTGAAAGGCGGAAGAATCGTAGGAGCTTCCGTGCCTCCCCGCGGCTTTGCCGGGCGCCCCTGAGTCCATGCCGAGTCCAGGCTCTCGTGTCCGCCTTATTATTATACGATCGATGTAACGTCATTTGAGATGTACAGCACAAACGGGAGGCAGACATAGGATGCCGTAGACGATACCGACGGCACGGTGGAAACAAGCTTGGGATTAGATGGGGCAAATGAGGATATCGTGAACAGAATCTCATCGCGGACACCTCTTACATCCTTTGCATCCCATAATATATATGCGCCGAAAATGGAAAATCTCGCTAGTGAATTTGTATTCCAGAGAAACGCCCGCGTCTACAGACGCTTGATATGTTGCCGTCAAGGCTGCGCTGTCGCGAACCACCTATTAAACCACGCAACCGCTTGATTTTCTGCGGCCTCTGCTTGCTCCGCCAGCTTATCGTTCCCCGGATCGTACCTGACGGCGAAGCCGTGGCCTGCGCCTTCATAAAGGACCAACTCGCACTCAACGCCTTGTCCGCTCCGTTCCACGAACGCTTTTCTGATCGTCTCGATCCCGCCCAGGTGTATCGCCCAATCCCGATCCCCGATCGCAACCGCTGTCGGCTTCACCACATCCGCGACATCCCCAGGCAACGTCAGTGGTTGCGGATGCGCCGTAAATGCAGCGTCGACCAGGCCCCTTTCCCCTTCCCCGACCGCCGCAAGCTTCACCGCATGCAGGCCGCCCCAGCAGAAGCCGACGACGCCGGCGGGTAGGCACGACGACTCGGGCGCGGAGCGCAGGGCGGCGAAGTACGAGTGCACCCTGGGCCACGCAGCGCCGAACCGGTTGAAGAGGCCGAAGACGGCGAAACCGGGAATCGCGCGGAGGGCGTAGTAGGGTTTCCAGAGCGTGTCCCGAAGGCTGCCTTTCTTGGTTAGATTGAGCATCGTGTCCATAAGGGACACGGGAGCTGGATGCCCTGATCGGGAGTCAGCGCACGCGACGGCTCTTGGTGGTGTCGCTCACCGTCCATGAAATCGGGCACCAAGACGGTCCATCCTCCCTTCTCCGCGAGCCGATCGGCCCATATCCTCGTGTTCGGAAGCTCCCAGCCGAATGCATCGGATATTACCACGATTACGCCCTTGGAGGCGCCGAATTCTGGACCGCTGACGTATGTGTCGCGGTTGTGGAGCTTGGAGACTTTACCTTTCGTCTCGGTTTGATGAACTGTGCCGGTAAAGCAGGCTGTGCAGCTCATGTTTTGGCGTAGCGCCCCAGCTTCAGGAGAGCGCAAAGGAAGTTCTGATATCGCATACAGATCAGTTGTTTGCTCAGCTCACTCCTATCGCCGTATTCGAGACGACCAGGGATGTGACATTCCCTCTTAGTGAGGTGCGAATGCAAGACCGTATTTGGCGGCATGACGGGGTTGGCGGATGCCGAGGCGGGGAAAGCAGACGCTAATGTAAATGAGGAGCGACCGAGCTTGCGCAAGGATGCTGATGACTGACACCTAAAGCTAATGATGGACCGCACTGAATGTCGCCGCCATCAGTAAGAGCATGGGAAAACTACGCCGACCATGCTCTTGCGAAAGACTAGTTACCGCAAAAGGAGAATGGTGTTGAAGTCGTTTGAGTAACGGCACTGCAATACACCAAATGTTGCGCTGCTACCCTGCAAGAAACCTCCAAGGGCGGGACGGGGATCAGACAAGCGAGATCGCCGAGCTAAACCCTAGGAACGGGGATCACTGTGGGTCCAGAGGGGGTCGTATGCCCTGGTACAAAGCTTCTTCTTAGAGGTTAAGGCTGGGAACCATGTGACTTACGATAGCTGCCGCTAAAGGTGTCCAACAGGACCTCTAGAGGCAAATGCCCGACAATGCGTTTACCCTCGGATCTTGTCTGCCAAAGCAGCAGGCCATGTCAGAGCTCCTCAGTGGACAAAGTGATCTCTTGTCCTTCACTTCTTCAGGGCTCGCAAGAGGAGAGTGGGCCATAAAGGTTCGTAGAATTCACCGAAGAAATGGGCGAACCTCAAGGCCGCACAAGACGGTGCTCTTACAATTTCCCGCAAGATACCCCAGCGGCGAATGAGTGACAGATCTAGCCTTGTTACCCCCTGAGCACATGGGATTTGACTCGAGGGTGCTGCTGATGAAGGACATTAGCAAGGACCCTCCCAAGCCTCTTTCTGGATTGTCTCAGTGTCCCTTATTCCCCAACCATACTCGAGGCGCGTGTACGCCGCCCAAGCCTGCCTCTATTACTTTAGGGCAGTGTATTTGGTGGCCGAGATAAATTAAGCTTGGGTTCAATGTCCTAATAAACCAGAGTCCCTCTTCAGCCGAACAGAGGCGACAGTATATATGTGGCGCTACTTGCTCTCGTTAGGAGCTTGTGGCCCACGTCGCTGGGCCGAGACCTTGAAAGATGGATGGATGACAGGGATATTCAAGCAACCGGAAATCTTAGAGCACGAGACCGAGGTAAAACATTGACATATTTCCGAAGCCCGCGGAGAAGGGTCAATGTTCTTTCGCAGGATGTAAGCACATTACCGCGAGCTGCCTAGTGATCTAGCAGATTTGATCGTCTCCATTAGATAGCAGAGTTGTCATTGTCGGGGCCAGCAAGCCAGTATATAAGCTAAGGCTTATCCGTCTCCCCGATGACGGTAGAACCAGGTTTCTTTCGGGAAGAATTCCTCAGACGTGGAATATGCCACCGCAAACCTGGAGAGAGAGTCCACGATAAGACGTGACACGGCGTCGAGGATGAGCAATAAGTTAGTCGTCCCCATCACGGCCCAGGGCATCAAGAAATGACGCCTGTTCCCTTGTTCAAGTGGATCTTCATCCAGTCATAGGCACCGATAGAGCAGTGCAATACCAGTGACGCCCGCGTACCGCGGATCTTTCCCGACAGTGCCTTGGGATTCGTCGTCCCGAACTCAGCTGGGACTTGGTTACCTTAAGTATTAGAGCACGAAACAACGAACCGGGTTGCTCGGAAGCATGCATTGTCAGATTAAGCTACGTTAGCGCTGCAAGATCCCTGTGGTTACTCATAGCCGGGTCCCCAACGAAACCCCTTGCCATTTTGACCCAAAGGCAAGTGGACGTTAGCCGAGGCCGGCTGGAGGTCATATGAACCCGGGATATCATCATAAGGGTAAAATGGACCTGTCGTATTGCTTTGCTCTACTACAAGCAGAGAGCATGCCTTTATCTACACTGATGTTGCGAAGTATCCCTTGTCAACACTCTCCATATGAGTGGTTGAGGAGGGCCCGGATAATTTCGGAGCTATGTTATTATACACCTATCAACTAGCTACAATGCTTCAAGACCCACTCGCAATGATAACATAGGGCTGACAGCGAGTGGGGCAGGAAATAAGCAACCATCCGCTTGGGCCCCGCCCGCCAGCCTTCCGCGAATAGATGGGATGATCTGCTTGATGTTGCCTTATTGATGACCTCCATGCATATGGAGATGCTACGCACCAAAAGCTGAGGGGCCGAAAGGGTTGCGAAGGGGATGTTACACACCGCCGCCCGCCGCGAGGATGCTTGGGCGACGTAAACGATCCAGCAGAGAGCCTAGACGGTCATCTCGCAAAGTACACAACTTAAATCAGAGTAAACGAACCCGGCAGTCTCTGGATCCCACCCGGTCTAAGCTAAAGGGACAGAATCAACAAAGCACTTTGCGTAGCACAGACCACACCATCCCCTTTCTACGATGCTAAATCAATGCTTTGTTGATCGACAATATTCCTTGGTCTCGTCCACTCTGCAGTAGTGAGCGAGTGGGTGAACCTAGTGAAGCCTGAGGGTGTATATGATGCTGCGGCAAGATATATATGCATAGATAGATAGATCAGTGGGTGGCATCAGGCCACCGATCCGAGTGAACACAAGGACGGCTGCCGGCGGTCTAGCCTGCCGTCGTCTCTGGTCACTCCCCTGGGCTTTTTTCTTCAAGCATCGTGGGCTCCCGTATCAAAGGGCAAAAGCGAAAGTGGTTTTACGCGTATGTAACCGGTAATAGTATATAGCAACGTTTTAACTCCGTATATATGCTGTTTTATGTACAGGTGTGTTTTGCCAATACAAGATTATATCCATCGAATCGACCTTTCGAAACAACGTAGTCGTTCAATACATGGTCGTATACAGCCCAGGCCAATTACACCTATTGCCCCCCCTTTTCCAATTTTGTGACATGTCCACTGGCCCCGGTGGGAGACGTTGCCTATCGCTCATCTCATCCCGTCTTTCATACATCAAATGCGTACCTAGCACCATGCGTATGCCCAGGTAGGATTGCACTGTGTGAGGGCCACGTATAACAACGATAAAGGAATAACCGAAAGAGTAAAAAGAGACTCTGAGAACTCTGTCCGTACCGAGCCTTCATGTGTACGTATGTCCCATATTATTGCGTCTCGTCTGCGACGGGGTATATCCGTTCCCTCATAAGCCCTTATGCCGGTCCCCACAAACTCCAACGCTAGTATATCGATCTTGTACCGATGAAAAAGACCGCCCAAAAGAATTTAAGATCTTTGTTTAAAAAAAATTTGTTCCGCCAAGCGACTTAATAGTCGTAAGATCCTCTGACGACAAAGGTTGATCTTATCGCCGTAATCAACTGTCTTCCCAGCTATATCGCCGTTCCGGTGGCTGCGGTATGTGGACTATGTCGGAGCCCTGGATGCGCCACCGGCTCTCCTCGTCAACCGTATAGTTGCTGCCCAGCGTGTCGGTCGTTGACGCGCGGTGCTGGCGATCGAGAGACGGGATAGTGGGCGGATCAATGAGGTCGACACCCCATGGCCCAGCTGGCGGAGGCATCGATGACGGATACGTCTGATACGGCAATCGGATATTAGGTGGCAGCGGACCGAGGCAGACGACGTTGTCCGAGTCGATCGGCCTCCTCTGGATTGGAGTCGAGGGGGGCATTAGCGATCCGTAAGAAGGCGCAGACCGCAGGGTGGAATTCGGGTTTGGGTCGCTAGGCGCCAGAGTATGTTCGGGTCGGGCCCTCGGTTGAGGCGGGACCAAGGGCTGGGAAGAAGGGAACCGGGACATGTTGTGCGCCCATTCACCCCGAAAGTCGCCGTAAGGACTCATTGGCGATGTGCTACCGTCACTATAATCATCAGGCGACTGAGATGCCGTGAACCTTGTATCGGGCCCTATATGTCCTGGAGACGGTCGATGATACCCGGTCAGATCCACGGCCTGATTTCCGTTGACATGGCCCTGCATTGACGGAGAGCCTAGGTCGTATTCGAGATCCGGTGGCAGAGGTCCTAGTCCCATCCGTGCAATTTCATACGCCATAATATCCTCCGGTCCAAATTCCGCGCCGTTCGACCTGAGGTGTTTAGGACCGTATTGGACGGCTGGCAGCGGTTGTGGACTTGGCGTATCGTAGCCCTTGGATGAGTATGGACTTGGACTGAACTGGTCCCGACGATTCCCTATTCTAAACTTTAGCCATGGGAACGTCTTGGGTCCCCGCAACAGAAGTCCGGTAGCTCGAGTCCCCGGTGGCTCTGGCTGCCCGGCCCTTCTTCCCTGCACTTTCTTCTTCCGCAGCATCCACCAGATCGTCATTATAATAGCCATTCCAAGAACAGAGGCCCCGACAATGATTCCTGCCACTGCGTCCCGTGCCAGACCATTGTGCTCTTTATGTGGAGCATGCGGGCGGTTGCCCGAAGGGATGGCTTTGATCGAGGTGTTTCTCAGTGGGTCGTCCGGGAACCTCGCTTGGTGTACGGAAAAAGTACGCATGTCGTAGTCAGTAATCAGATAAGCTTCTTGCATGAATGTCCTCCCGATGATGATTTTGCCTCCATCATTTACCCGTCGTAGGGGAAAGTAAGGTATTGGCGGGGCGCGATCGCTCATAGCTTCCATAGACGGATAACGCAGGGTCTGAATAAAGGCGTTTGCAGAGATGGTGATATTCACATCCCGCTGATCATGGGGTTCGCTCAAATCATTCGTGTCGTCGATACTGGCCAGCGTAAAAGTGACTGACAGGTCTTGCGATGACCGAAACCTCCCCAGATTATCGTCATCGAATAAGTATAGTCCGAGGGCCTCGTTCCAGGTCAGATTGAAGGCATCAGCGAATCGGTCACATATAAAAGATGGAAGCCATAAAAACGGAGTCGAGCTGTCAATAACCGCCGTGACTGACTCGTCAACAGAAGACAACGCATAAGACGTCCATTGCCAAGACGTAGGAGCCTCGTCAAGGTTCGCTACGGATGCCGTGATAGACCTGATCTGTACCTCGGGGTGATATGTTGTCGAGTTCAGCCGAAATGATATATCGTGATGTTCGAAGCGATTCTCGTCATAGCCTCCCAGAGTCAGAGACAATGGCGTGCCACCGGTGCCGGCTGTTTGTCGTGAGTAATCTAGCCGAAAACTAGAGCCTGCTCTCAGCACTTACCGTAGTACGCTCCGGCTGTGTAGCCATAACTATGGCCCCCGATGGTGCCATCCCGGTCAGCCAACGCAGCAATGGGGCTCTGTGCAACACCACTGTGGAAACTGAAAGACTGCATTCCCAGCCCAAAGAAACCCGTATAGAAGTCGGTATCATTGACGACGGTTACGATCTGTTTATTTAGAGAGTTTGGTTGTTCCTGTGTGCTGTCAAAGGCGACGACTGTCTCCATCGCATAGTCGCCGTTGCCGCCGGGGCCGAGATTACCCATCGCGAGTCCCCATCTGCCAAGAGGCACCCGGCTAAGTGATGCGCTTGCATTATATACGCCCCCACGACCTGCTCGACATGAAGCGTCTAGGAAAGAAACGTTAGGCATATCACGGGTAGCCTCGTAATACTTTGGCGGTACAGTGACGATATGGATAGGTAATTACTTACTGAAACTGCAACTATCCGCCCCAGCCAGCCAGATCTGCGATACAGTCGTGCTCACAGTGACATCGACCTTTTGCCCTGGCTCTCCCACGTATAGGCCTAGCGAGGACCAATTCCCGTCGATGCCGTACCTGATCTACAATTAATCCACAGTCAAGCGCGGAAATAGGGCTGGTATAACGTGCCATTGCTTTGAAGGTTCAAGCCATATCGTTCCCGGTTCAGCGGTAACCAGACCAGTTGCGAGTAGCGTTCCGAGGATCGCCGATAGGAAAGGCGTGGACATTTTTCTGGGGCGTTGCACCTCGTAGCGGTTTGTACACGCACGCGATGTCACCAAGGCCGATTCGAATTATTCATTGGGCTCGAGGGTGAGTCCGAATTGGCATATGCGGATCCATCAGCTTTCAAGGATTGACGCGCATCGGTATGGTTGCGGATCTGTTCATGGCTTGGTGAGGGTTGTCTTGCCTACGCAGAGGCAGAGTGCCGTTGGTATTGAGAAGGACGAGATACGATGCAAGACTCAATAGTTAGGTAGAAAAGCCAACGGCCCAGGCTGAACGACGTTAATTACCGGTAGCCCTACCTAAGTCCCTAGTCAAGCTCAAACTCCAAGGTAGTCGGTCCCCACTGTAACAATTCAGACACAGATCGAGCGTTTTTTTCGGTGGACAGGCTCTGACTATTTACCGTAAGTCGCCAGGGGCAGTTACCCTCAGTGGCTGGCAGTATTACCAGGGGCCTCCATAAGCTAGCTTCGCCAGGCTGGCATGGGGAGCTGGGCAGGCAATCAACGCTGGTTAAGAAAACAGACGGCTCTGCCAAGAATACTCTGCTACATAGATTAAGAGAGGCCCCAGATTCATTTGACGGTGGACGGGAGAGCAAGGGTAAGACTCCAGTAGTAGTGTCTCCGTGCAAGGTCTCTCTCCACAAGATGCTCAAGTGATCCTGGATTCTTCTTGGCGGTAGTAAGTGCGTGCTGCTCGACTTTTACGCGCGTAGGATCTCGTTCGCGCCGCCTGCAGGAGGACTCATTGTCATGGCCCCATCAGATGTATTGTACCAACACGGTACCGATCAGCAGCAAAGGTGTCGCACATCTCAGACATCTATCTGCATGGGTATCGACCGGGGCGCGCCTGATTGGCCAGAAACAAACCCTGGCTCGGGCATCTGGTGAGGGTTCACTTCCGCTCTACCCAGGTGGGCGTCTGACGCGGCAATCCTCGCGGGTTAGGCCAATCGCGGATAGCCCATCGCGCTTTTTAGCGATTAATGTTAGCGCTCATCATCGCGGGATATATCAACCCAGATGCATTGGAAACGGGCCCCATGCGAATTGGGTACTGTTGTCCAGGTGCTAAAGAATCCAAAAACTCCAGGGTCCAGTTGATTACCATAAGGAACGCCATCCCTTCGATGCGCGTCTGAGTCTGTGCCTGAATACAGCGCAACAGACTGATGTAATGAGGCTCCCTGGCTCGAGTTATTGCTACAGGGAAGCGGCGACTCCGAAGGGAGTGAGATAAGAACCACATGCATCTGCTAGGTGGCAGGGCGGCAGGGCGCAGCCCAGTTTGCCAGCCCGGTTCAGCATTGGCAATAGGTTCGGCCTAGTCGGCCTAGAAAGGCGCGAAAGGCGAGAAACTGCTCGCAAGGAACCAGGGGCCGAGGAGATGGCCCGTCGCTGCTGTTTGCCGTTGTCGTCCTGAACAGCCTTACATAAGCGGCTACAACATCGAAACGCTCAAAAATATAAGACTCTAAAAGATGTGGAATCATTTTCGGGTGTACTATGGTCCACAGAGAGAAGGAACAGTGCGGATATGCTCGGTTGACAGCAAGCTTAAAGATACGGCAAGCCGAAGGATCATGCATCGCATATCTACCTATGTAGGTATCATACCAAACGCTGCGCCAACTTCTCGGCTGTCTTGGAGGGGTGCGGTGAGGGGTTAACCCTACCTTTCTCGACTTATCGCATCAGCCATTTCCGTTAGGAATGCCCAAATGAATATGGTACAACTCCTGTGTGCGCTCATCAAGGACATTCATTATATAGTACGACCTTCTCCAGAATGTCTCTGAGATATCTGCTCATGTGCGCCGGGATTATTAAGCTCCGAGCCCTCGTATAAGTCGGTACCCACGGAGTTACGCAGGTACATTAGGTAAGTAATCGGCCTGTTACGAAGAAAGGTCTCAGATCCGTGTTACCTTCCGCAAAGGGCTTGATACGACAACCAGAAGACTCGCTTTGCCAGTTGGCCAATGAAGACATATGTATCTTCTTAGAGGGGATGGTTTTCGTTCCGCCCCCAATGCCGAGTCCTTAACAGACGATTTGCACACGGACTTTAACGACAAGGATCGTCGTCGTCGCTGGGACATTCTGGCCCGCTCCAAAGCCGGGGCACCCTGGCATTATCGCTGCCTTACTCCCGGTTGATGGGGGAAGAAGGACCGTGCTATCCCCAAGCCTTACCCATGGCGGACAGGCAGGCTTCCCCTCTTGCCATGTGCTTGCCCTCGTCGCGAGGGCGTTGAGAGAAGAGCTATGATTTGCTTGCTTCATATCACTACATAAATAAGGCCTCCAGACACGGTCTCCGCCTCGAGGCTTATGCTGGAGTTCAGCTGAGGCTTCATTGTTTGGAATGTTTACACACGCCAGGTAACGCATGCTGCCGGATGCTACGGTAATTTAGCTGATCTGGTGGGTATATATCCTGTCTCCTGGCTCTTAAATCTCTGCATTCAGCTATCTTAGTGCCGAGAGAACGTTACATGCTTTACAGTATAATTTAGTTGGACAATAGGAGACCTGATATACATTTATCTCAACTGCGGGACTCATTTGCAGATCCGTGCCCTAACCGGCAAACTCGAATAAACATCTAATATCTCCATGCAAGGTTGTTCGTCCGCGATCGTGACCCGGCATTCTTTGGTCCCTGACTCGGACGAAATTCGAATCCGGTATTGACTAGGTTTGCGTACCAGGAGGAGTGGAGGAGCCTACGGGAGTCAAAAAGTCGTTGGAGCGAAACCTCACCAAGATGGGCACCGACATAGCACACTTCGACCAATCCGTCGGGTTCTGTGATTGCTACCCTCAATGCACCAGACAACAGCATGCGATGTGACATAAGCGTCTATTGGGACGGAAGGAATCAAAGACGAGGACCACAATAGCCATTGGGTACAGTTTTGCCCGCTGTAGGCCATCCGAAACTCATCGACCGCATGCCCTCTTCACAGAATAATAAGGACAATAGTGCTGTCCTTAGGACGACGGTTTACTCTGGCCTACCTGATCAAGCGGGTATGGAGCTCGCATTGAGGAGCTCAGCAAGCAATCTAGGCTGCATGATGAAGTTCCACGCGTACCAGAACAGGTACATGCGTAGCCGCATGTGCTCGTAAGGAGCTGAAGTTAGCGGCGGAGAGAAGAGGGGACAGATCTGCCGTGTTTCAGGTCGCTACCGATCAGCTGAGGTCGAAACAGAGAAACATTGCCTCTCATCTCGCTGCACGATTCTTGCATCTTCCGACTTAAACAACAACTACGGCGCCAGGTGCAGAGACGCAGCGTGGAGCCTGCCATGCCTCATTACAAAGGGAGTACGGAGTACGGAGCAACATTATTGGGTAGCATCGCACGCAGGTGAGACCTGAGAGGCCTAGCTGAGAGAGTAAATTCACGGCGAGGCGTTATGCGCGCGATGTAACCCAACCCACAGATCGTGGCCCCATCACTGCTTACAACGTGCGAGTCGTATTTGCCTCTCGCGGCCCCCAAAAGCGATTCCTGACGTGAGAGGTGCGCGATGATTAATCTCTTTTTCGTATCACGCACTCTTCCGTCGGCAGTTCTGCGTACGTGTACTTCCTTAGGCCCCCCCACACTTCCCTCTTCACTGCCACATGGTTCAAGGATGACTGACAAGACGAATTGCCGAGCAGGCTAGAAGCAGGTCTCTATCTATTTGTGCATAGTAAGTTAAGGAACCAGGTTGTAAAAATGCGGTACCGCGTCTAGTCGCCGATCCGTCATGGGGCCACTCTATGAGGAGTATATGTTCGATCCCTGCGAGAGGGGGAAAAGGATTTCCACTCCTCAACTCACACTATCCTGCGAGCTTGCCGTACTCTACAAGAACGTCGTCACTCGCAGAGACCGTTTACTAACGCCGGGGATCGGTGATCCTTCCTTACTCAGGTGATGCAACCGTCGACCATGACGAACCAACGTCTCCGTTGGCGTCCGACCTATCAGACGAATCAAACAAGGGGGAAGGGGGATCGTGGGAAGGCCATGTGTGAGTACCCCTGCCGGAGAAACAATGTCTGCCCAAAACGATCAAGATGGTGTGAGACCCAGGGATTCGGTGCCCTCCAAGGAACATTACAAGATTAACCAGGGACCCGATCCAACGCCAGCCCAGCAGCCCTCCAATCGTAGGTGAGCTGGGGCGAGTGCGACTGCAACTCACCTGCAGGAGAATTTCCCGAAGCCGCTAGTGTGGATGATTCGAGGAATCGACTGGCACGATGTCCAATTGCAGTTTTGACAATGGACTTTCCGGTGTCTAGTGACATCAGAGACGGTCTCTCTATTAGATCTTGCAACATAATGACCCCTTGTATTGCGGCCACGTGGTAAGCTGGGGGCGCTTACGTCGATGCTTCTTTGGCATCTCTTGGCTTATGAGGAATTAGCATAGTATATCATATGTCAATTACGACTAAGGACCTTTCGTTGAGAGGCATACCTGGGTACATTGGTGACCAATGTGTTCACCTTTTGAGCCGTAATACTCGTATGCTCTTCCAGTTGTCGCTTTTCATACCCGGTCACACTACTTAGAAGTCAAAAGTCTGGGCCGAAACACTGTCAGGAGATCCTCGCAATAGCCGCTAGGGACATCCTTTATAAAGCCCTTATCGAGCAGGATCCGAAATCCACGTCTGACCTCCGGCAACTATGCTCCGCCTGTCTCGGAACTATGCTGGCGACACCAGCTAGCTATCGTCAGTGGACGGGACGCTAAGACACATGCAATCGAGATGCGGGGACGTTGCCGATATATCCCATCTCCGACTTGGGCATTCCACGGTGGTTATAATAGTATAGTCTTAGAGTAGACGGATTTAGGTCCTCGTCTGGACCCTAACCTCGTCTTGTCCCCGGAAGTTATAACGCCTCCTCTTACATAGCTAGCACGCCTAAGATAGCTGATAGAGAACCTGCATAAAGTAGCGTTGCCGTACCAAGTCCACGTGCCAACAAACAAGAGCACGGTGGACAACCATTAAGCGGGCAGTCCACGAAAGGCATATCGGGGAAATGGCTAGTTATTGGCATAGATGCCCCGCGGGCCTAGGTAGTTTTACTCGCTACATAGCAAATAGAAGCAGATTGCCCATAAGTAACCATCCAACCCTTGCTACTCTGTTATGCGTAAGAGGTTTTTTTGTAGAAATCAGTGATCAGCTTGTTGGGCTGCAGACTTTTGGCTTGAACAAAGTTACACCTCTATCACTAGCATCATAACCCTGTGATCTTGACTTCATATTCCGCCATAAGTGACTTGAGTATTGTCCTGTTCCGCTTTCTAAGTATATATACTCGGTACTTAACATGAAGACGTGGAAACCGTTGCCTATCTCTTGGGGAAGGGGGCCGGGGCAATAACGGAGGTATTCCAAAACTCAGGGAACATCCTTCGGTGAAGGCTCCTGCTCGAGACCGCTCCTGCAACTCCTGGATGGCACGACCACAAGTGCGCAGCAAAAAACCCGGAATTGGCAATATCAGTGGATGCTTATCTCCTTGCTCCTACTACATCATGCACGCCTTCATGGATGGCAGAAGCCGTAGCCGGCATCCTATGAACCAGCGCACTCTCGCGTGGGAAATGAGGTGGCCGTGGTTATGATGACGAACAGAAGACAGCTCGACTCAGCCCAAACGTGAACTGGTGGAATGGAAGACAATCATGACCTCAGCCATCGTCGCTCAGGCTAGCTATGTTCCAGGTGTTCTTTCAGGTTTACGGGAAGCTCGCCTTTGGAAGCTACATTCCCGACGAAAGTCGAACCCCTCTTAAGGACCCCAGGCACTGTTGGCGAAGCCGACTAAGACAAGTCAGTTGGGTGTAATCAGAACTTAAACGACACACGCGGGCTCATGGGATTGACCATCTGCTCAGTCCCCACCGTTGTTTGAAGGGCGGATACTTGGGGAACAAGCCATCGCCTCGCTTGGCTGTTCGGCAAGTATGTAGATTCTCTAGCATTGATAACGACGTTGGTCTCTAGCGACAAGAACTGCACCTGACGCGCAGGCGCCTTCGGATAATAGAGTGATCTACGAATAGCCGACCGGTTATAGCGTCGGAGCCCAGAACGAAACGAGTAGCGTAACCGCGGCCTCTGGCGAACAGCTGCGATTCGTTGATGCTATGGTTTCCTAATCGATTATATTGCCGAGCCTCCCGAAATCTGCTTCTGGCTGGCAAGGGCACCGGCATTAAGGACAACTCCCAAAGATCATCAGAAACGAGACAATCCGGAGTACTCGTGGAGCCTTTGGCGACATGTATGGCCCGGATCGCGTGACTCTAGAGCTTGTACGGATCCTCATCCGGATGCCAGGCCTCACCGTCGGAAAGAACAAAGACAAGCTTCTTCCTAGCTACCAAACCTCCTCCCAATACTCAACCCTATTGTTGAAGATGTGCTTGGCAGATTCGGTATTAGGAGCCAGTCCGCCAATGACCAATGCATCGTACAATGCTTGCCGAACAGCCTCCGGCATCTTACCAGAGCTTCCACATAAGCAGACGATAGCACCCTTCTGAACAAGATAACAGACGAGACCTGCTTGTTGACGGATGATGTCCTGCACGTATATCTTCTCTTTCTGATCTCTGGAGAATGCTGTATGCACGGTGACTCCGAGGTCTTTCCACTCGTTAGAGAAGTAGAAGTCCGCTTTCCGATTACGACCGCCGAAGATAAGGATATTCTCTCCGCATACTGGATAGCTAAGGCGGTCATGGATCAGGGAGCGTATGGGAGCAACTCCTGTCCCGGGCGCGATCGCTAAGAGAGGCGCGCGAATGTGGCGACTCTCATTTGGCGGACCTTGGTTATCACCAATCATGACGTTGATGGTCGTGTTGGGTTTCAGAGAAGCTATATATCGAGAGCAGAGACCTTGGCGCGTTTTACGCAGCACCGTCTTATACTTCACTAGTGCAACTAACAATTCCGCTCGCAGCTCATCAGTGCCCTTCTCCTTAAGAAGATCACCACCGCTAGCGATACTATACTCCCGTCCTCGGATAACTGGGAATATGGATGGGATTTCTTGATATGGTATCTTGACCGATGGGAAGTCCTGTAGGATCTCTAGGATTGATCGCCGAGGGCGAGACGTGTAGTCGTAGAACTCATCCGTGTATTTGGGATCGGCGAACTCACGAAGCCGCTCCATGTGCATAGGGTCGTCTGTATGCCAAGCTATCTGGTCAAAGAATATCCGTTTTGGGATAGCCGTGATGTCGTAGTTATGAAGTAACAATTGACGCAAGGTGGAATTGGGCAGTGGGAAGCAATTCCTCGGTCGCGGGGAGTTAGGCAACCCTGGGATGCCACCCCCTTGCCTACTATGGTGTTCAAAAGGCTGGTCAGCAACCTCGCCCCAGCCCATCAAGTCGATGAGAGCCTGGACGTCTTCTGGGAAGTTTTTGGGGTAGATAGTCAACACATCTCCTGGCTTGTAGAAGGGCTCAATACGTTCCTTCGTCTGGGGATCCCTCTTCGTAGGAATGTGAAGTGTGATTTGCCGAACATCCTGCCAGTGTTCAGTAGGCGTAACACGTATATTTGTTCGTACCACTGCATTGAAGGATCCGGGAATGGGGAGGATATCTGGAGGAGGTACAGAGTTATCCACTTGGCCACTATCATGAAGGGAGTATTTCGACGCGTCATCACGCAGCACATTAGGTCGATCTAGGTTATCGATGCCGCCGCTGATAACTCTAGCTGCCCCCTCCGATAACCGAGCGGAAACGGCGTAATTGGAATGATGCGTCCTCTCGTATTGCAATTCTGCCTCCAAGGCACCAGGATCAGCAACATCTACGTGACTGAACTGTGCTGCGGTCCGATCTAGAGACTGTTGGTCATGGCCACAATGACCCAGAGCACTGGTGGTTGTGATGTCGCTTTCTCCTCTACTACCATCGGTTGACTTTGCAGAACCCGCAGAGCTGCTCGAGTCCATGTCAGGAGTGAAATGAGGGCCAGGCATTTTGGCATTCGTCCCTTCTGCGGTGAGCGCTACCTCAATGGTGTACTTGGGCGTGAGCCGGACACCCAGTGGGATCGGCGACAGACCCTGCGGTAAGGGGTAGTTTGTTAATAGATGGGTGCGAAGACTTGTAGACCAGGGTAAGAAGGCACCGTCAATACTGAGAAAACAGTCAGCTGCCCATTGTTGTTGTTGTTTGTTACAGTGCAGGTGTTGATGCCAATATATTGCGGTGGAAGTAAGTCAGACCCTAAGGAGCGAACATAAAATGGGGGAAAGGAAGAAGTTAAGATGAAATGTTGAGAGTGAGAATAAAGTGGAAAATGCCCACCCGTCGTCGTGACGTTCATCAGCCTCGCCACGTGGGTAAAATTCGGTCGCGCCGAGCTGCTCAAGGCGTTTGTGAAGCTTCCGGGCTGCCCAGTTGTACCTGCATATTTCGAAGAAAAATTAGAAGCAACTCGAGACCACTCACTGGACCTGCACAAGCAGCAAACGCAGACACGACGATGAAGAAACTGAACTTAGGTGGCGTACTTGGAATAGGAACTATCGCCCAGACCGAAGGTGGTGAAATTTACGGCACTGAGACAGTTGGGAGGAAGTCGTTTCCGGAGGAGGCTCTTCCAGAATTTCCGCGCGTTTTTAGGTATTTCGCCTTGACCCGTCGTAGAAACGACAAATATGACTAAGGGATAGTGCAGCAGAGTATTCTAGACAGACGAGAAATATGTTAAATTTACTTGCTTCCTGCAGGAAACCGCATGAAACAGGCCTTGAAAACCTGGGACAACCATCTTGGGAAGAAAGGCGGATGTGGTTGGGACACTTCGACCGTTGGCAGCGCCGCAGGTTGATGTTGTCTGTGCATGTATGTATTTAAACGCTGACAAAATACATAGACGGCAGTGCGAAAATTTCAAACGATCCCAGGAAACCGGCGTTGGGTAGGTGTAGTAAAGAGCCAGGACAAAAGTCCTGTGTGTGCTGTGTTATGGCGATGGGCGGATATCAACTTACGAGCTCGATCTCATTCATTTCACAAACCCATGTCTTGAAATGGAGCCTTTCTGCAAGGCGCCCGAGGTCCTCTGCCGAATCCTGACTGTTACCTGTCTCGGATCCGAAGGCTATGAGAAGACGTCTATTTCCGAGCCTTGGGTCATCGTCATGTTCATAAGTCATTTGCTCACGATGCATATCAGCAGGAAGACCCATTGGAAGGGTATCGCAAGCGTGGGGTCCTGAACCAATGCAGATTGGAGTGTCCAATGTACTTCACTGCGGCTGCTGGTTTTGGAAGAAAGTATAAAATGTTGGGCGGCAAAAGTGTCATAAAGTCAAGGTACATGCAGTTATTAGTCACCTCTCGAAATTATTGCTCAGTTAACTGGATTTCTGCAAAGTCAGAGTAGCCTGTAACAGCTCCGATGCCAGGTTCAGGTCCAGTCAAACTTATCATGTTATTAGGTAAGCCACCTCCGTGCTATCTATTTAGTCGGGCTGAACATAAGTTTCGTTCGATATAGCGAGTCAAGTATGTGACCAGCACGAGCGAGGAACAATGCGAGCCAGCTGTGTATGAAGCTATAGACGTAGTATAGCAAAGGTGATATGTTGTACAGGGCAGATAAGTGCAATATGCTGTCCAAGATCAAGTGATAATAATAGATGGTACCTAGGCAGCTGGATATCAACTCAAGGCATGCCAATAACTCAAGGAGATTGAATTTCGCATAATTTATTATAATGTACTTAATGCTCAGCCCTTCAAATTTTGGTATATAATACAAGGCTTCGTAAAATGAATATTTATCATATTTTAAGTAAAAGCGAGTTTTTGTATGATTACGCAGTATGTTACTCACCAGGAGGGCTAAATGAGTTCTTGAGGCCGACTGGAGCATTTTGATATTAGAAAAAGGTGATACGCCGAATGCGGCCATATTTGCTAGGGAATGAATGACTGAACCATCCATTGAGCCTTCCTTGCGTGCTGGTAAGGCTGGCTGGCGGCGGGCTGGCGGCGGGCTGGCGGCGGGATGGCGGCCTGCCCACTTAGCTGGGTATCACCTATCTACAAGGTCATGTACAGATAAGCGACCGACTAACGACGGAGCCGCGGACGCCAGTCCCCTTTTCAGCTTAGGTCTACGATGGCTGATGGCATTGGAAAGGACAGGCAGGACGGGGCGGTGGGGGAAGGTCAACACGTCAGGCTGATAAATATTGTATGTCGTTGCTCTCCTGAGTCTTTCCCGTCATTTGGAGGCATCCGGCACTACAAGGAAGTTGCACGGTGTTTCTCCAGGAGAGATGGGAATGTCACTTTTATGGTTGGTATGTACCTACCTACCTAGGTAGTTGAGGTCATACCTACTCATATCGATAAAGGGTGATCAAATGTTTCTTCAAGCATTTTGTCTAAAAGGGGGCATTTGCCGTGTGCGATTTTCTTTTTAAAAAATTTCCTTCAGCTTCGGGGGAGGGGGTCTGGGGAGGAAAAGAGGGGTATCATTAGAAACCAGCGACAAGCGCCCTAACCAGCGTCGGGAAAAGCTTCTAGAATGGAAGCAAAATAAACTTCCCTAGTTTGGATGCAACTGTGAATTAGCCAGCACTCCTAGAATAGACCACGAAATCTCATGTTTCCAAAAATCAATAACTTTTTCAGGTGGCTATTCTTGTGTTCGATACTCACTTCGTCCTAAATCAATATACAAGGACGCACCTAGGTAGGTAGGTAAAGGAGGTAGGTACAGGACATAGGTAGCTGTGCTGTAGACAATGTCGGTGAAGATTTATCGACGTGGCAAGCTACATATAGTTAGACAGCATCCGGTGTAATTTGCTCCTTTCATGCGGGGAGACTTATTCGATATGGAGAAGCTAACCATCGGCTAACATTTAATGCCTTATGCTCTTGCTCTTGGTGTGACTAATAGCTATGTAGGTCTCCCGAGGTCAGCAAAGGAGGTGAAGTTCGTGACAAGTAGGATGTCAGGCACGAACGTAGCATATGCACATACAGCAACTTCTTATAGCATCGGCATGGTGTGCCATCTGGGCAGACGGTACAGATAGACTGAAGCAGGCAAGTGAGATAGGCCAAGCAAGCAACTAAGCGGCGACTGGGCAAGCGAGTACATGCGGACAAGCAAAACAAAGAGCTGCTTCAAGATGAAAGCTGATTCCCCATCCTCCTATCCATGCTATTAGGGGGACGAGAATATTATTGATCTTGGGCCAATAACACCACCCTCCTATGGGACGATGATGACAGGACATGGAATCGACTAGAGGGGTGACACCACTAGAAAGAGCGACGTACTGCCTTATAACTTATCACTCTACGTATTGCCTCTTCCTTCAATATCTACTTACCTATTACTTAGTACACAGTAGATAAGGTCTAAAATGGTTCCTCGGGCGCTAATAGATCAAGGGGCCTCCTGTCCGCTATAACTTCGTGACTACACAGGTGAACACAACTTGAGCATCTGATAATCATCCGATGACTGATTCATTAAACACTAGCTCATTGAATCTGTATCCCATGCCGTGAGTAGAGTCTGATCCATGTATTGCAAATGCAAATACCTACCTGCCATTCACCCTGCTACTCGCGTGTTGCCAAGCCGTAAAAACTTGCGTTTGTACTGTGTACCTGCAGGTGTTCCTATGTCGTTGATTGCACATGCCAACAGTGAATCCAGAAGAACAATAGCCATAAGCGTTCATGGCCGTCTTCGATTTCTACATTTACACCCGCTTTCCAAAATTCCATTGAAGCTCTCCTTATTCCACCTCCGTCAACAAACAGGAAGGTCCAGCTGCAGCCAACATTCTAAACCAAGATTCTTCCTACTAGTTACCCAATAAGCCAGTAATATTATCGATCGAGTCCATCCTGTGCATTGCGAAAACACCCAGAAAAAGAAATTGATTACGTAAGTATCAGCTCTACAATGTGTTCGCCTCGTGATTGGGTGGGCTTGGTGGGCCACCCGGTCACCCTTCCTTCACGCTCGTCACACCCCCACCGTAGTCTTATCACGAAAGAATTGCACACCCAAGAACTAGGCAAGCACAAGCAAAAGCAACAATGCACAGGTACACCCCTTCCCCAAATCCCAAATCCACCGTTCCGCCTCATAAAAATTTCTTGGTCCAATCGCCGACGCAATCCTGAATCCTCTCCCCTTCTTCTCTTCTTCATACCTCTCGATCCATATCAATCTCAAGTTCTTGTGTCACGACTCGACCAACACACTCAATTTTTTCCTCACTCTTCTCTAGGGCACGTAGCTACCCTGATTTCCTCCCCCTAAATTGTTCAAGAGTTCAATATCTGAACCCGACCGAACGTCTTTCAATCCAACTACCTCAAGCAATATCAACTTACCTTCAACTTAATCTCCCACCCAACCAACAACCACCAGACAAAATGGCCGCCACCGTGGAGAAAGTTGCCGAAGCTGTCAAGGACGTCACCAACGCTCTTAGCAATACCTCTATCACTGGCAAGGACGATAACAAAGATGCCGTCCATGCCAGTGCCGCCGAGGGTCGCCGACTGTACATCGGCAACCTCGCGTATGCGACAACCGAGGGGGAGTTGAAAGAATTCTTCAAGGGCTACCTTGTGTAAGTGCAACATGTTCAACATTCTATGCCTTCTTTTTAGGTCTATTCCCAGAGCGTTGCATGATCGCCGAAGCTGAGGCTTGTCTTTTGATGGCCGCTCGCTCTGTGCGCATCAAAGCGGTTGCGACTTCTGCAACGCGACAGACCCGAGCATGTCTGGGTCATGACTTGGCTCTACGTACCCTCCGATGCCGCACGATGTTGACCTTGTACTTGGTTGATTATACTAATCTGACCTTTACCCTCATAGGGAGTCCGTGTCTATTCCCAAGAACCCCCGCACTGACCGCCCCGTTGGCTACGCCTTCGTCGACCTTTCCACCCCGACTGAGGCTGAGCGTGCCATCGCTGAGCTCTCCGGCAAGGATATCCTCGAGCGCAAGGTCTCCGTGCAGCTTGCCCGAACTCCTCAGCCTGCTGGTGAGAAGTCCGAGGGCGGTGCAAACGGTGAAGGCGCCGAAGGAACCCGTCGCCGATCTTCTGGACGTGGTCGTGGCCGAGGCCGCGGCCGTGCCGGTCGCGCTGGACGTGGAGGACGATCTGTACGTATATACTCTATCGGGAAAGGCGCGGCCCTACGTAATTCGACTTGGAAGCTAACTGTCCCAGGACGGAAAGGAGGATGCCCCTACTACCGAAGGAGCCGCAGACGCTAACGCTGTCCCTGCCAACAATGAGGTTCTACCTTTGACGGACATCACCAACAAGACCAATACTGACGACACTCAAAAGAAGAAAGAGAGCCGCCCTGCCCGTGAGCGCCGTGAGCGTGGCCCGCCTGCTGATGGCATTCCCTCCAAGAACAAGGTTATGGTTGCCAACCTGCCATACGACCTGACTGAGGATAAGGTAAATCAGCTTCTCTGACATGGTGTGTAATACATAATTCTAACGTGGTTGTACAGCTCAAGGAACTCTTCCAAGCGTACGAGCCTTCTTCTGCGAAGATCGCTCTTCGTCCGATTCCCCGGTTCATGATTAAGAAGCTCCAGGCTCGCGGAGAACCTCGCAAGGGACGTGGCTTCGGCTTCGTCACTCTTGCGTCAGAGGAGATGCAGCAGAAGGCTGTCACTGAGATGAACGGCAAGGAGATCGAAGGCCGTGAGATTGCCGTCAAGGTCGCTATTGACAGCCCCGACAAGACGGATGATGAGGGCAACTATCCCGCCGAGAACGAAACTAACGGCCAAGGAGCTGCCGCCGCTTCTCCTGCTGCCACCGATGCTCCTGCTGACGCAGCTCCTGCTGCCGCCGCCCCTGCCGCCGCCGCTCCGGATGCGGCTGCGGCACCCGTCACTACCCCTGATACTAACACCGCCTAAACAATCTCGACCTTGTTGCGGCCTTCCGATCGGAGATGGGACCGTACAAGTATTATCAGCCTCCTGGCACTCAGTGTCATCTCTTACACTCGGTCGTGAGCTTAGCCGAGCGTTGTCAGCGAACGACTTCAGGCCAGGTCGATTCTTTGATTTCACAGTAGATGCGATATGAACGAAAATCAGAGACAGTAGCGGTTATGGCTTCAGGTATTATCAATGGAGAGCTGTGCTGCAGCCAGGAGGCTTTCCTCTGTGATGGACGTCTGGGCAATCGTGCTGCAGCTTTTGGCGAACATCTTAATTCCGACGAACGACGAGTTTATCACCAGTCTTTCAACTATGTGTTACTTAGCTTGACTCACGCGTTTTCCCCACGGCCTGTACACTATCTAGCTAGGACAGCGGAGCCGGGTTATGGAGGGACTGGGAAGAGTTCTCGAGCGCAACAATAAACACAAATGATTGATATGGACAGAGGAGTGTCGCTATGCAGATGTGCTAGAGCTGTTTGACGTAGTTCAGGGTTATGTTACAATCGTAGGAGCCCAATCCTAGTTACAGGAGCAGGTCACTTTTGCTAAGAACCAACTTGCGATGATATGGAAACGGCGAATGATGTCGATCCATATCAACCCCATTTATGCCGTACGTAGTTCGTACCGCTTCCAATGCAATGAGGTGAAGGTAGGGGGGATTAACGCTAGTTGCCATGTGGATTCGCCAGTGATCTAGATCCCCTATGCCAAGTCTAGCGAACTAGCAAGCCGACTCTTGAAGCTCGAAAAGAAAAGGGGGTGTGAGATGTGTGGAGAAATTAACAGATGATCGGCCCATTCATAAACTAACTAAGCGAGTTATGCATTTGTCGACACGCGCCTTGACACTTTTATTAAGTCAATTGCACATTGATATGCGCAGGTGTTTAAGAAACATAATTACTTTGCTGAATTAACTTTCTTTTCCTGGCACCACTCTTCACAATATCGAGATCAAGAGAACTATCAACCAATTGAACCATCACGTGTGCGACGGGCACTTTATTTCCCACCATGTCTTCCAAGGCAATGTGGGAAGTCGATCCCGAAACGCGATCAAAGGTGTGTACGCACGTATGGGGTCCCTGAGCAGCCTCGACGAAGTTTGGGTTTGGACTCTCTCGCTCGCGTGCTAGTTTACTTCTGTTTATTCAGTGGGCCGGCGCTGACCTCCCTGGATGCCCCTAGCTCCTCGCCATACAGAAGACCAACAACAACAACGTGTGCTGCGACTGCAATGCCCCCAGCCCGCAATGGGCCTCGCCCAAGTTCGGCATCTTCATCTGTCTCTCGTGCGCCGGCGTCCACCGCGGCCTAGGCGTCCACATCTCCTTCGTGCGTTCCGTCACCATGGATGCCTTCAAGCAGGCCGAGATTGAGCGCATGCGACTGGGCGGTAACGAGGGCTGGCGCTCCTTCTTCGAGAACCACGAGGATACGCAGATGCGCGGCCTGACTTGGGACGATGCTACCATCGCCGAGCGGTATAGCGGGGAGGTCGGGGAGGAGTGGAAGGAGAGGCTAAGCGCCAAGGTCGAGGGCAGGGAGTACGTCCCCGGCGCACGAAAGCCCAGCACACCGCAGCCCGCCGTCGGGAAACCGCCGCCGAAGCAGGGCGGCAGCGGGACGAGCACCCCATTGCAGGGCGTCGCGACGAGCGGCAGCAGGACCGCTAGCCCCAACCGGCCGGGGCAGACCGGCAAGGTCAAGGTCGACGATAAGTACTTTGCCCGCCTGGGCGAGGAGAACGCGGCGAGGTCGGCGGACGTGCCGCCAAGCCAGGGAGGGAAATACGCTGGATTCGGCAATACGCCCATGCCCGCAAAGAGCGGTAATGAGACCGGCCTGCCGGATCTCAGCGATCTGCAGAGGGATGCCTTGACTACTGTGACGAAGGGATGGGGTTGGTTCACCAATACAGTCAAGCACGTCAATACGGATTTCATTCAACCTACGGCCAAGCAGGTAAGCGGGTCTCATTTTCACCGCCATCCTATCACTATTCGAGGCGCTCTACTACGCGACCTGGGTGTACATTCGGATTCACCAGTTTTTTGATGCGCTCTACAGTTATCGGAGACGGATTTCGCGGCACAGGCGAGGCTCGCCGCGGGCAACGTGGGACGCGTCGCGCAGGCCGGCGCAAGGAGCGCACAGGACAACCTGAGCCGGTTCGTCGAGGGACCCGGCGCCCGGAGGCAGACGCCGTTGGACGAGAGCAAGAAGGCGTTCTGGGACGACTTCGCGGCTGTCGCGGACCAGCGCCAGCCCAAGAATAGCTCGATCGGGACGTCGGCAATGGGCAAGGCGGGAGCCAGCAAGAACGCGCCGGCGGCGGCGAAGAAGGACGACGAGTGGGACGACTGGTAGTCGGGAAACCTCTCTCTTATATGATGAATCCCCATTGCTGAAGGACGCGGGGGTGGACAAAGCCTGAGCGGGTGGGTGGCTACGTGGCTGGCACGGCTGTAGGATTATCTAGGTGGTACTACGTACGTAGAGGAGTCTTTGGGTAGCGTGTATACGTCTTCTTGCTTTTTGTTTTTGCAACATTTTACTGCTCGAGACAACTTAGACTACCAAATCTAGCCTTTGTTTTCGGAGTATTTCATACACAAGCCAGGGATTGGCGTTTCGAAGTGGTAGAACACCATGGATATAAACCTCCTATTCGTTCCCCATATGTAAGTCTACACCGAAGTCTACGAAAGAAGAAGCTCGAAGTAATACAAATGTCCACTTGAGTCAGTAATTTCAAATACGTTGCATTGCCTTTCACGTCTGAACGCACTCGGGAGTCTTATATGGAGGAGGCTTGGCCGCTACTAAGACCCGTCGGTCAATATGTGGGGTGCCCGGCCGAGGTTAAAACCGGCAGTAGCCGGTCTCACAGTCGCTTTTCCTGGGGTACCCGTTGCTATTCTTCCCTGCGTCATTGCAAATCAAAACGGGAGCCCGGCGAAAAGAGGTGCCTACCTACCTTACCTTACCCATATCGACAACTCGCTGACCCGCCGCTTGCTTGTTCGCTTCTTCCAGTCTCATCGCACTTTCACACGTCCGGGTGGAACCCTTGGAAGGTCGCCGCTATGTCTGCGTTACGGATCCTCGTCCCCGTCAAGCGGGTAATCGACTACGCGGTAAGTAAGCCTTGCTCATCTATTTATCTCAATTGGGATCCCGGAGCTATGCTCCTCTTTTTCCTTTCGTAGTTTGGAAAGGGGGGTGTTGTTCTTGCTTGTTATTAGTGGGAAAGGGACAGTAGCGCCTAATGCGAAGGGATAGTAGAAGGAGAGGAACGAAGGCTAACGCAGCGGCCCCCGGTGGATTTCACAGGTCAAACCGCGCGTGAACAAGGCCCAGACGGGCGTCGAGACGGCCGGCGTCAAGCACAGCATGAACCCGTTCGACGAGCTGTCGGTGGAGGAGGCGGTGCGGATGCGCGAGCGCAAGTCGGCCCCCGGCGGCGTCGAGGACATCTGCGTCATCTCGGCGGGGCCGGCCAAGGCGCAGGACGTGCTGCGCACGGCCATGGCCATGGGCGCGGACCGCGGCATACACGTCGAGGTGAAGGAGGGGGAGGCCGAGGCGGGCACGGGCGGGCTCGAGCCCCTCACCGTCGCCAAGCTCCTGAGGGCCGCCGTCGACCGCGAACGCTCGAACCTCGTCATCCTCGGCAAGCAGAGCATCGACGACGACGCCGCCCAGACCGGCCAGATGCTCGCGGGTCTGCTGGGCTGGGGCCAGGCCACGCAGGCCAGCGCCGTCCGGTTTGTGGAAGGGGAGGGTGACAAGGTGGAGGTCACTCAGGAGGTCGACGGCGGCGTCGCCACCGTCCGCTCGAGCCTGCCCATGGTTATTACGACCGACCTCCGCCTCAACGAACCCCGCTACGCGAGCCTGCCGAATATCATGAAGGCCAAGAAGAAGCCACTCGTCAAGCTCAGCCTCAGCGACCTCGGCGTCGCGAACGAGAGGAGGCTCAAGGTCGTTAAGGTTACGGGTATGTCTGCTGTTCCTTGCTGCTCTGGTTGTCTTTTACGCCTTTTGCCGTCTGATGAGGATGTGGGGTCGAGTGAGGTAGAGGGAGGATGTATTTTGGATGGCTCGATGACTGACTGGTCGCTTTGCAGAACCCGCGCCGAGGCAAGGAGGTGGTAAGGTGGAGGACGTCGATGGCCTAATCGGCAAGCTGAAGGAGCTGGGTGCCTTATAGAGTGGTGCTGGTGGTGTTGGTCTATGTGCATGTACGGGCCGAGCGAGAGCATGGACCTTAGAATGGGAACAATTTGAAGAGGCCTTCGGATGAGTCCCTGATATGCTAGACGGGGGATTACGGGCCATTCAAAGTTTGTCTAGAGATAAGGCAAGCGCAAGCACAAGCAGGCGGGCACCTCGTCATCTCGCGCAATTTAACGAAAGATGTATAATCAGCGTATCGGTTTCTCGAACGGTAGATGTCTCGGTTCCACTGTATATCACCTGCCCACATCCAGCTCCCAGGACGGGGAGTTGGTTGAATTTGTCCGTTTCCATGATTAGGCCTACACGCCCCTAAAGATTATCCATAGGGCTGTATGGTCTAACGAATGGCAGACGTCCTATCCCGTGCGGCCATCAGGTATGAACATATCCCTAAGGCCGACCCAGTTGCCCAGCAGTGCTGATGGGACCACGATCTGCCGTGGATGAGAAGATAGCATTCGTCACCTCGGGCTAATAGAAATTTAAGTCAAGGCTCCTGAACATAGGGAGCCGTGTCTCATCCTTGGAGCGTCCTCTAACCTCGGGAGGCGGTGGTGTTCATGCGTAGGCCAGCATTATGCTTCACATCTTCTGTCTCCTTCCGCCTTCTCAGCTGTCCGCTGGAAATCACTATCGCGTGCTTCGTGGCGGAGGGCGTTGTTCACTGGATGTGTTCCACACCAGATACTTCAATCACGTACGTCTTTCGGTTACCTACTTTAAATCTTTTCGTGGCCATCGTTTGTTCCGGTCGGAGAAGTCTGTCTATCATGACTCCGTAGGATCTAAACCCTCCCTCCCGGGGAAGAACCCCTCCATGTGCCTTCTGGGTTTCATGTCGCATTACCCTCGAATCTTATCATGATATGGCCGTGGCATTTTATTAGGTTCCAATAGGCAGAGACTTAGTTACACACTTAGACCGGTATTTCAGCCGAAGAATTCCAGTTTGATTTGTACAGATCTGGTTCCAGCAAGGTTTGAAGACTTAACTAACTACCAAGCTAATAACCCACAGCAATAAATGATGCCGCTTTCGGCCCCGGAATGGGTGAATGCTGGGGCCCTGGAATGGTGCCAGCTGCTAACTGAGCCCTAGGAGCCGAGGAGATGTTAATTTGGAGCCGCCTATTGGACTGAGCTCTCTTCTCGTAGCTTTGGTGGGGAAGTCCTACTCGTTAGACTGGAGAATTTTTTGACGTAGCGAGGCTCCAGTCATATCAACTCAATTCCGTCCCCCATCGCCCCGCCCTCCGACATCATTTGCTTTTCTCCCCTTCACGAAACTGTTCAATTATAATACTCGACACCCCTCCCCCCATCTTCCTTATCTTCAGGTACCCAACGACGTGGTCTGAAGCGCCAAATAATACACTCCAATCTTCTCCGACGAAAATAGGATTTCTCCCGACTTCTCCTGATCGGATTTGATCTCTAGTAGCCCTTATGATCGGGCGCTCGTCAGTCTTCACTTCGCAGGTACGTTCCAATGCCACTATCGTCCTCGTCGGCATAACGCCGCAATTGTCTCGAGTGACTTGACCCCTTCCCCCTAAATATTTTCCTATATTGTACTCACCGGCGGTTTGATGGAAATTCTGTCTATGCCACTCTGTCTCTCGCTTGCCCATAACTCTTATCCATTGCTTCTGCTGACCCTCTAACAATAGGACTATATTTCAGGTCAGTCCCCGGCCGCCGCGAACTGACTCACCGCCCTGAAGCTAACATCAACTACAGACCACTTGTGGCGGGCTCTTACCGCTTAAGGGGTGCATTGAATAATCCCTATAGCTTTACCCGACTTTCTTTTGACTTTTATAACATCATGTTCTCCCGACTCGCTTTCAAGGGTGCTAAGCCATGGACCATTAGCGCCGCTGGGCTCCGGTCTCCGGCCCGATGCCTTTCTACGACCGCATCGCTCGCCACCAGGCTGGCCCAAGGTAGCAAGGGCAGAGTGATGCCCCAGTCCTACACTCGTGCCACGGCTCCTGCCTCTGGCATAGAAGCTACCCTAACTATCAGGGTACGTTGAAGAGCTGAGTGCCGTTTACGGTGGTATTGATGGCTAACTAGAGCTAAGGACGGCCCCGTATTCCACGGAACCGCCTTCGGAGCTAATGCTAACATTTCTGGCGAAGCCGTCTTCACAACTTCCCTTGTTGGCTACCCTGAGTCGATGACCGATCCCTCTTACCGAGGCCAAATTCTGGTCTTCACCCAACCCCTCATTGGAAATTATGGCGTGCCTTCCTCAAAGCGTGACGAATGGAACCTGCTGAGGTATTTCGAGTCTCCTCATATTCAGTGTGCCGGTGTGGTTGTCGCCGATGTCGCCGAGCAATACAGTCATTGGACTGCTGTCGAGAGTCTAGGCGAATGGTGTGCTCGAGAAGGCATCCCTGCTATTTCCGGGGTTGATACCCGCGCCATTGTCACGTATCTCCGAGAGCAGGGTTCCTCGCTCGCCAGGATATCCGTTGGTGACGAGTACGATGCCGATGAGGACGAGAGTTTCATCGATCCCGGCCAGATTAACCTTGTCAAGAGGGTCAGCACGAAAGCTCCCTTCCTTGTCGAAGCCCACGATCCCAAGTACCACATCGCCTTGATCGATTGCGGTGTCAAGGAGAACATCCTCCGAAGCCTGGTTAGCCGTGGTGCTAGCGTCACCGTCTTCCCTTACGACTTCAAGATCCAAAAGGTGGCCGACAACTACGACGGTGTATTTATCTCCAACGGCCCTGGAGACCCGACGCACTGCCAATCCACCGTGCACAACTTGAGAGTGCTTATGGAGACCTCCCAGATTCCGATCATGGGTATCTGCTTAGGCCATCAACTTCTGGCTCTTGCAGCCGGAGCCCGTACCATTAAGCTCAAGTATGGCAACCGGGCTCACAACATCCCCGCGCTAGACATGACCACTGGACAGTGCCATATCACCAGCCAGAACCATGGATACGCCGTTGACGCCAGCACCTTGCCAAGCGACTGGAAGGAGTACTTTGTCAATCTCAACGATGGAAGCAATGAAGGTATGCGTCATACGTCCCGACCGATCTTCTCGACTCAATTCCACCCTGAAGCTCGAGGTGGCCCGATGGACAGCAGTTACCTCTTCGACAACTACATTCAGGACGTGAAGGCTTTCAAGTCTTTCCAACCTGTCTACAAAGACAACCGTCCGTCGCAGTTGATGCTGGATATCCTTAGTAAGGAGCGGGTTGGTGTCCACCCTGAGCCGTTGGCTACTGCTGCCTGATTCATCGTGATTCTCGGACGCATAGGTCACGGGTGTTCGGGAGGAAATGGGCAAGTATGGGACTTGATGTGTGTCTTTTTTGTAGGACGTAGGAAATGAATACTGTAATACATATCGCTTGCAAAAAAGCTAACGCTCTTGTATATTGAAATTCACAAGGGCAATCGATAAAATGTTCTCTGTGCCTAGCTATGTCTAGTGGTTGGGGCTTGACTGCAAAATTTACGATAGGAGGGCAGTGGCCGTACAGGATGGGTGCAACAAGCTAGCTAACGAGGTATTGGTAATGATCCTGTAGATACGAATTTCGTTATAACGAAATACTACCCATCCCACTGTCGGTACAGGTCTGCTATATCTAGCTAGGTATGCGACTCGTGATGCCCAGGCCTTGTGCGAGGGCGAGGCCGCGATAATTGTTGGATGCGGAGAGGGGACAACGACCGACCTGAAAAACGAGCCTGTCCCCCATGCGAACATCACTCTGAAGTCAGTCGGCATCCGCGAACTGTATGAGAGTATATGATTACAAGTCTGGGGGTCCTACTAACCCATAAGGGTCTGTCTGCCTACACTTTTGCTTCCGGCGGTGGTCTCCGCCTGTGCTTCGCAGGCTCAAAGCTGAGCTACAAACATCTAGGGCGACATCCAATCTGGATATCTATCCTCCCTCGCCTCCAATGCGAGACCGTATGTACTCGTGGATGCCATGGCCATACACACAGGCATCGCAGCTTATCCACCTTCCCCTTATCCGTCTCCTTATATCTCAAGTTAGTAGCGGTTGTATGTACCGCCTCTATAGCGGTCGCCTCCTCGGTCATCTCCATATCGCGAACGACCATTATATCCCGAACCCGAAGGGTCCTGCGGCCGGAATCGATCGCCACCCCGGGGCACACCGTGGTACAAGGGCGGACCTCCACCGCCGCGACGAGGACCTCCGCCACCACGGCCACCGCCACCACCCCGACGTCCACCTGCGAGTCCGCGTCTTCGCTCACGCTCGCGGTGGGGCGGCCGGATACCCAGGAAGATCTCGGGACCGCGGTCAACCAGGTAGTCGCCGTTCTCGAAGTAGTACCGTTTGTATTCTTTGCCAAAGTCTCGATCATAATCCCGAGTCTTGGCTTCTGACAGGATGGAAAGACGCCGCTCGGCTAGGTCCTCCGAGACTGGCTTGTAAGAAATATTAGGGTAGGCGCGCGTGGTTAGTGACTGCTCGCTAAGGCGCTCCAGCCTACTAGGGTGCACTGCAGGTCCGCGGCCTCCTTGCTGAAAGCCGCGTGGGCCTAGCGGTGCGCCTTCGACTCCGGGAAACGGCCTCGAGGGGCCGCTCGGGATTGACATTCTGCGCTCAGGTTGCGGTGGCTGTGACGGCGGCTGTTTGGTGGTGGGCGGGGCCGCTCCGGTCTCTTGAAGCCTAGCCGTCACACTTCCATCGCCATCGTTCTCGTATGTGACCTCGTACCGGCTTGCAGAACCGCGACCGCCGCTTGATTCCTGTTCCATATCAACCCAGTCACTGAAGCGTTCCGGGGGGATGAAGTCAACCCAGAGGGGCTTTCGGTTAGTCTCATCGGGCCAAATGCGGTCATGAAGAGCCGTTCTGACCCGTGACGCTGCTGATACGGAGTTGAAAACAACAAAAGCATGCGTCCGGATGGTGTCGAGGTAGAAATCAACAATGGTACTCTCCTCGATTGAAGCACCCGATGGCGTCGCTAAGTCGAGTAGATGATCCTGGACTGCTTGCGGACGTAGAGGTCGCATAAAGTTCTTGATGTACAACGCGGAAGTCGCAGGATGGATGGCAGGCTCAATGTCACGCTCCATCTCCGTAGGGAGATCAACTCGAGGTTCTTGATCGGGCAGAGCCTCGTTCGCTGTGGTGAGCGCCCTCTTGGGACTTGACGGAGCAGCAGTTCCTGAGATTCCTGAGGAGTTCCCACCTTGAACATCATCCCGCGATGTTTGCACAACACGAGTCTCATCGGTGGATTCCCTGCCGTCCTGTTCGACAGAAACATCACCTCTCACCCCTTCCATATCAACGTCTTGGCCTCGAGCCAAATCAGATGTTCCCTCAGGCGCGATCTCTTGGTCATCTTGTCTAACGCGCTTTCGGGCGATGTCTTCGGGGGATGGCTGAGGGCTCCCGGACCTTCGTTTCCGCTTCTGCGAATCCCGAACAACTTCTGCCAGGGGGGCGGGCGTGACATCGGTGGATTGGGGCAGACTGGCAGCTTGACCTTGAGCATCGATGGTCGTCGTAGGGGTTTCTTGTGCAGTAGGAGGGTCAGGCAGTTGGTCTTGGACAGACTCATTTGAGGCAGCCGGCTCCACAGGACCAGGCGTTTCTTCTGATTTCTCCACATCATCACTTACGTCTTGGGCTACATCTTGGGTGGTTACTTCAGCAGGGTCCTCTGTCGAGGTGGGCTGGGCGCTTTCGCTTTCGGCTTCGGCTTCGGCAGCTTCAAGACGGGCGACCAATTCAGCCTTGAGACCATTCTGAGGCAAGCCGCGATTCTTGAGCTCTGCCTTAAGGTCAACGACCTTCAACTTGTTGTAGTCGGTGGCCATGTTCGCAGAGTGATAGGTTAGGTATAGCTTCAGGGCCGGAGTGGCATGGCTTGCGACGGATCTCAAGCTTCAGTATTTTACGCCCTTGGCGCGCAGGGAATTGAAATGGGTGATGCAGTGAGCGGAAGTGGGCAGTGCAGTCTGTGGCTAATGGCTACCGTGAGTAACGTAACGATATACGCGTGCGACAATGCCGGATAGACAGCACAGCGATATTAGAGTTTCGATAACCAAGAATACCTAGGTAGGTAGCTGGTATCGAAATATTACGTTGTCGAAGGTGGGTGGGTGTGTGTTAGGCGCGTCTGTCGCGGTTGCACATGGCGGAAAAGAAAAAGAAGATGGTGGGTCCAATTTTCTTATTTGCTTGTTTACGACGTTACCTGCTTCTCTGTTAGTGCGTACTTGAGTGTCTGCCAATTAATTTTGGATTTCTTGGCATCAAGTGGATTAGCAGGATATCCTGTCGCTTGCGAAAATCACTCTCAACCTTGGAAGGAAGAAAATACAAGTACACGATTGAGAGCAAAGAGGCTGTCACAAGCCAGGATCATGATCGAACAACTGCCTACCTGGGTACCCGTGCTTCGCATATATGCACCTACCTCCTTATTTACATAAGGTACATATGGTTTACTCTGATTCTGTATCTATAGGCAATATACTTTAGTAGCTTCAAGGAAGTTCATAGAGTGACTAGGGACACAAGGTGAAGATCTTCACATTCGGTGAGCTGAGAAAAAGTTCATCCAGTGTTCAGCTCCAAGTAGTTACGTGGGGCCAATCGTCGCCTTGCTGGGTTTGATTTCTTCATGAACTACCTGCACCTCACATTGCAGTGAGAAGGATGCCGGTGGCCACAAATGCAATAAATATTGATAGTAAGGAGGTAGCCATCAGGTCAGGCAAGAATAGATCAGGTAGCACCTTACCTACTCCCAATTTCCAAATATCACATATGTAGGATGGACCGCAAGCGGAATGCGACTAATTACATAAATCCATAAGCAGATTCCCAAAGCCTCCAGCCCCGACGCCTCGTTGAATGGATGTACTATAACGCTCGACCTGGAAACCCCTATTCAAGGAACAATGGGAGCATCTCCGAGAGTCCTCCCTCAAATAACCGTTTCCGTCAACCCAAAGAAAAAGAGTTAGGTACTATTGTCGACCTGATCGCCCTTCAAAGCCAGCGAAAACTGCCGAGGGGGGGGGGGGGGG